>SNQJ01S0025363.1:0-18858 GCA_010110895.2 Picea sitchensis
GGATGGATTCACACTCTAATGGGATGATCCACTAAAAGGCACAATTGAAAAATGGAGAAATATTAACTTAGAGATCACGTGTGGCTGAATTGTTGCATGAATACATTTCAACATGTAGATACACATAATTATTGTGCATAAATATACATACCATGGAATTTGTGTACACATTAGTTTTGGATGAACCTGAACATCTCCTATTATTGTTAGATGAGGGTGTAAAACTAGTTGCCCTATTAGTAGACATCCTAGGGTTCTTCTACCCCAAAGAATGGGATAATGATTTCTAAAGAATCACATGACAATAAAGTACATCATATATAATTTATAAGTAATCCCATTGTTGATTTTTCAATAATCTAGGTTAAACATGCAGTTCATTTCATTTTTGCATTTGTCTTAACCATAAGCAATAATGTTGCAGCAACCAAGATCACAAGAAGAAATACCATGCACAAGAACACAAGAAGTATCCTTGGAAACCCTTCTCAACAAGGGAAGAAAACCCATCCAAATCCTTTGCTATATTCTTCAAGAGAAAGACCTTCAGCACCAATAAGACCTAGCACACAAGAGGGTGATTAAACCCTAGAAGACTAGTGCCCAAGATAGGTGTGCACTTTTCCCAGGAAGGTGTACTTACTTAAATTTCCAAACTTGTGTGAAAGATATGATTCCTCAATGGGGAATTTAACTTTACCTATACTAACCTAAACCTGTCAACAAAAGTGTATATTGGAACAATAGGGACAACCTCACTAGATTATAATATAAATAATATTAACCAGATTAATTATCTTTTACATTAATTACCAATCACATTAAGGTGGGGCCGACCTGTACCCTTTAAATTACAATTAGGGTTACAGGAAGATCTGACTCTTGAAAAATATAGCAAGGGATCCGATACACCCACTAGTTCTCATCCACTAGGGGCACATCCATAGGGATGTCCATATATAAGGCTCACTGCATTACAAAGAAGAACCACTTCTTCACTAGTGATTGACCACTAGGATCACATTCACTTGTGCTCATCCATGGACATGTCCACTCAACAGATATTATTTTCTCACCGCATTACACAAGAGAGTCATCTGGAGTTTCTCATCAACTCTTCTTCTCATAGGAGGCTAATACATCATATTCATTTATGTTCTCATGCCGATGCACCTATCACTTTGGTATTTCACAAGTTCACCTTGTGCTCAGCCACATGCATGTCCAACTCTGCAGATCACTTTTCTCTCACTATGTTACATAGGAGAATCATCTAGAGTTATTCTCAACTCTTTGTATGGAGGAGGTCACCTCTACGTTCTAGCTCTATCTCAGATATGAACCACACACCCTTCTCAGGGGATTTCTCTTAGGTTTGTAGCTAGAGAATGTCTCACATAGTTGGAATGATCCACATCTCACAGGTTTGTAAGCTGGAGAATGTCTTACATAGTTTCAATCATGAACACTCCCTCTCATCTAGGGAGGAATTTTCCACTAGGCCAAGTCTCTCAAAGAAATACTCGAACTTTGTCTTGGCAAGTGGTTTGGTGAAGATATATGCGATCTATTCATGAGTAGGAAGATATTGTATGTGTATTGTCTTCCTCTGTACCATGTATTTGATATAGTGGTACTTTATTTCAATGTGTTTCGATCTGTCATGAAACACCGGGTTTTCAGAGAGCTTTACACGACTCTAGTTATCACAATGAATAGTGGTAGTATCCATCTCATGATCGAACAAGTTAGTCAAAAGTTTGTGAAGCCACGCTGCTTCACGAACTACCACACTTAATGCAATGTAATCTGCCTCTGTGGTGCTCAATGCTATGGAGCTTTGTTTCCTATTGCACCAGGAAACCATGGCAGACCCTAAAGTGAAGAAACAACCAGAGGTGATTTTTCTGTATACTACGCTTCTTGCCCAATATGCATCGGCATATCCTTGTAGGCTCAAGTCCACATTAGATGCATATCTCAGGCCATAACCAATTGTGCCTCGTAAGTATCCCAATACATGTTTTTCAACTATCCAGTGTGTATGTCTTGGTTGGCTCATAAACTAGCTAAGCACATTTACTGCATAGAAAATGTCTGGTCTGGTGTTAACTAGATACATTAGAGATCCAATCAATTGTCAATATAAGTGTGGATCTACATCTCCTGAATTAGTGTCACTCATTTTCTTCAAATCCATTAACATTGTAGTGGGCATGGATTTTCATTCTGTCATGCCGAACTTTTTCAGTATCTCCATAATATATTTTCCTTGACTCAGGAAAATCTCATTTATTCTCTACCATACTTATAGTCCCAATAAGTAGTGCATTAATCCCAAATCCTTCATTCCAAATTTTGCAGTTAATGCTTGTTTTCATTCAGCAATGAGTCTCTCTGAACTGGTTAGGAAAAGCTCATCCACATATAGGACCAATATCAAACACCCATTGCCATCAATATGATAGTATAAGTTTGGATCAACAACACTTTTGTTGAAGCCCAAAATCATTAGAAATCCATGAATTTTCTCATACCAAGCACATAGTGCTTGCTTTAGGCCATATAGGGATTTATTCAACTTGCATACATGATATCAATCATTGTGTACAATGAATCCTTCTGGTTGTTCAATATAAACTTCTTTCTCAATCTCACCATTGAGAAAGGTTGTCTTTACATCCATCTGATGTAGCTTCCAACCCATGGAAGCAACTAGTGCAATGATAGATTGGATGGAAGTGTATCGGGCTACTGGTGTGAAAGTCTCGTCATAGTCAACTCCCTCTACTTGTGAAAACCCTCTGGCCACAAATCTTTCTTTGTATTTTTTTATGCTTCCATCGACAACATGATTGATTTTGTAAATCCATTTGGAAGTCACTACAAACTTTCTCTCTAGTCTTGGAACAACATCCCGTACATCATTTTTTAATATAGATTGGTATTCTTCAATCATGGCATCTTTCCATACGTGTTCACCTGAAGCTTCTCCATGACAAGAGGGCTATGAGTTAATAATGTGGGTCATGGACAAAAGGTAGCTTGAGAATTTGTTTGGTCTCTTTCTTTCTCTGGTTGTTCCTTTTGGGGCTTTATGCCCTTATGCTTCTTGTAGAGTTTGTCAAGCCCAAGAAGGCCTTTTATGTCCAACTGTAATGTCTCTCGATATGTTTCTTAGAGAAACTGATTCAGTTGGAGCAACTGGATCAACTTGAGCTATTGGATCATCTAGAATAATATCTATCTCCATCTGAACTGCTGAAGGGGGAGAAGGTATTGTTTCACTATCAATTTACATATGAACTTCTCTGGATTTCTGGAAGGCTACTTCTTCTTCAAAAGTAACATCTCTACTTACTTCAATTTGTCTTTGACCTGGAATGTAGATTCGACATGATTTTGAGGATTGACTGTATCCTACAAATGTACCCTTTCTTCTTGAATTTTATAGTTTGGATCTATTTTCTTTGGGCACATGAAGATATACTAGACATCCAAATATTCTGAAGTGTTCGATCTTAGGCTTCACTTGGTGAAGGTTTTTTTTGGAGTAATGTTCTTCATGATATGATGATGACTTCGGTTTTGAACATATATTTCTTTCATACATGCTTCTTCCCATAGAGTCATAGGTAGACTCTGATCATGTATCATTACTTTAGTTGCCTCAACGATATTTATATTTTTCCTTTCAACAAACCCATTTTGTTGAGGGTTGTAAGGAACTATGAACTCCCTCTTGATCCCTGCTTCAATAAAAAAATTGTTGAATTCTTTTGAGGTGTATTCTCCTCCATTATCTGATCTTAATATTTTTATTTTTCTTATGGTTTGATTCTCAATCTGAGCTTTGAATTCTTGAAATTTTGCAAGGACTCCATCCTTTTTCTTTAGAAAGTAAATCCAAGTTTTCTGGGAGTGATCATCTATGAAGAGTGCATAGTAGAGGTACCCATTGAGAGATGAAACAATCATTGGGCCACATACATCTGAGTGTATCAAGTCCAATATTTCCTTGGATCTATTGTCACTACTTGAGAATGATCCTTTCACATTTTTCCAAGAGCACAACCTTTGCAAACACCTTTATGCTAGATCTATATTTCTGGTAGACTTGTTACCATTTTCCCTAGAGCTGGAAGAGATCTATAATGAATGTGAGCAAGTCTTCTATGTCATATCTCACTTAAGATGATAGTGTCATGTAGAAAGGCTTGAAATGGTTTGATGGTTAATCTGTACAAGTTGTTTTCTCGAACACCAATTACCTTGGCAGAGCTTATATGAGTGTCTTTGTGCCATGAAATGACTCTTCCTTCTAAGAAAGTAATCTTGTAGCCTTTGTCTTCCAAGGCATAAATAAAGACAATATTTCTCTTCATTCCGGGTACATATAGTACTTCTTCTAATTTGAGTTGCATATCTGAGTCTAGTTGGAAGGTAGAAGTTCCAACTCCTCTTACATTATATCTGGCATCATCTCCAAGAACAACATGTATATGTGTCTCTTTCTCAACGAAATGTGTTAGGTTATTTCTAATATCGGTCATGTGCCTTGAAGAACCACTATCAATTAACGAAGTATTATCATTTGTAGGGAGCATACCTAAGAGTGTTGATATGTTGGTGTCTTCATTTCTTTGAGGTTTTGTCTTCCTGGAACTGAGTTTTCTTGAGTCACTAAGCTTTCTCCCCATCATGATTTTGCTCATTTTGTATTCTTCACAAACCCTGGTCAACTAAGCTAGAAAACCTAATGGCTAGGCTAGGATAACACTTTTAGGTTTTATTGGACTTATGACTGCCAAAAATAAGCCTTGATAATTTTGATAGCCCTGGTAAGCTGAAGATCTTGTTCAAAGAGTTGCAGAAACATAGTTCTGAAATTTTCTGCAGAAATTGGCAAAACCCTAGAAAACCTAGGGTCAAAAAGCCAAAATGTTCAGAATTGTGATTTGAGAGTTGCTAGAGGTGCACTGAATTAGACCATACACATCTATTTCCTTTTTGGCATCAACGTCCAAGTTTCAAGTGTTGGAAACCCTCAGAAGAGTAGGACGTATGGATTTTCTAGGAACCCTGAGAGGGTCGTATGGTTTCTGCAGAAGTAAGAGAGGATGACTGGAAAATGTTTGTGCAATGGGATCTTCAAGACCTATGCTTTGATACCATGTTGATTTTTCAATAAGCTAGGTTAAGCATGTAGTTCATTCAATTTTTGCATTTGTCTTAACCATAAACAATAATGTTGCAACAACCAAGATCACAAGAAGAAACACCGTGCAAAAGAACACAAGAAGTATCATGGTAAACCCTTCTTAATAAGGGAAGAAAACCCAACCAAATCCTTTGCTATATTCTTCAAGATAAATACCTTCACCACCAATAATACCTAGCACACAAGAGGGTGCTTAAACCCTAGAAGACTAGCACCCAAGAGAGGTGCGCACTTTTCCCAAGAAGGTGTACTTGCTTAAATTTCCAAACTTGTGTGAAAGATATGATTCCTCAATGGAGAATTTACATTTTCTTATACTAACCTGAACCTGTCAACATAAGTGTCTATTGTCACAACAGGGCCGACCTCACTAGCTTATAATATAATTAATATTAAATAGTTTAATTATATTTTACATTAATTACCAATCATATTAAGGTGGGGCCGACCTGTATCCTTTACATTACAATTAGGGTTATAGATATATCTAACTCTTGAACAATATAGAAAGGGATCTGATACACCCACTAGTGCTCATCCACTAGGGGCACATCCATAGGGATTTCCATATCTCCAACTCACTGCATTACACAAAAGAACCACTTCTTCACTAGTGCTCGACCACTAGGATCACGTTCACCTATTCTCGTCCACAGGCACGTCCACTCAACATATATTCTTTTCCCACTGCATTACATATGAGATTCATCTGGAGTTTCTTGTCAACTCTTCTGATCAGAGGAGGCTAATACATCATCTTCATTTCTATTCTCATGACGATACACCCAACACTTTGGGATTTCACACATTCACCTTGTGCTCAACCACAGGCACGTCTAACTCTGCAGATCACTTTTCTCTCACTATGTTACACAGGAGAATCATCTGGAGTTCTTCCCAAATCTATGTATGGAGGATGTTGTCTCTATGTTCCAGGTCTGTCTTAGATAGGAACCACACACACTTCTCAGGGGCTTTCTCTCAGGTTTGTAAGCTGGAGAATGTCTCACATAGCTTCAATGATCCACATCTCACAGATTTGTAAGCTGGGGAATGTCTCACATAGATGCAATCATCAACACCCATAAACATGGATCACATCGCTCAATACCATATATAATAGCATAAATGTCCATTAGATCCAAGTTATTCGAATCTTCGACATCAAGGAAGCAAGGATGATAGACTGTACTCTTGGTCCCTCCTCTAGTAGATACATGGAAATCATTCACTCAAAAACTATGAGGAAATTCATTAGAAAAGACATGTTTTGGATGGATATTATCATTTAAGGTTAATGAACTCTTGTATGCATTGTTGGATATGTTTTGAACTTAATGAGATTGGTGAAAACATGACAAAATTTATTCTACTCCCATGCTAATACATTTTTACATACTAGTTAGGGAATTGGAATTGTTGAGGATTCCTCATGGAAAATAGAAAAAAAAAAAAAAAAGATGAACAAAAAAGTGTCTTTACATGATAGCTACATTCGCATCCTCATTTTATGGCACCACAAAGGTAAATGATTTATATCATAGATTATCATAAACTTTATTATTTTTTGGGTCAAGGTTTATTTTGTTTCTTTGTTTAAGCTAAGAAAGATTTTTCATAACTAATGTATATATGGATTTACATCTAGTGTTTTAGTTTTTTTAATTCCTTGATGGAGTTGTTTGGTTTCCAATGAAATAATAGTTGAACAATTTTTTCAAAGATCACCAGTGAACTATGCCTCTCTTCTTTTCTATCTACCTAAATCTTATCAATCTCACAAGGAGATAATTGAAACAATCTAAGCAAAATTTAAATATGAATACTTCAAGATAGGGTATAATTTATAGTTTCAAATCTTTAAGTTTGTAACATAATGTTTTCTAGGCCATATTCAACTAATCAATTATTATTTCACAATCATACACACAAATAGCTTGCTACTTGAGTATTTATTTATGTATAAAGTTTGTTTATTTATTTGTTTTGTAATATAATGTTTAAATCACCCTAATGGCACCTTTTGTTGATGATATCTTGGACACATCACCTCTAATGAAGAAGGTATCTTTTATTTTTTAATTTAATGGCATTAATTGGCCTTAGAATATCATGGACTATAACATTTTTTGGGTTGGATTTATTTTGTTTCTTCTGTTTAAGTTATGAAAAGTCTCATATCCACAATGCAACTTTTAGTTTGTACAAAGATCTATATTTTTCTCATACCTACTCTATATGTGTATTTTGAACAACACCTTTTTCTTATCCATTACATTTCATGTCCATGTTTTATTTATTCCTTGATGGAGCTATTTGGTTTCCAATGAAACAATAATTGATCATTTTTTTCATAGATCATGGGTGGACTATGTCTTTCGTCTTCTATATCTTCCCGAGTATTATAAATATCGCAAGGAGTTAATTGCAACAATCTAAATATAATTGAAATATAAATGCTTCAATATGTGGTATAGTTTATGGTTTCAAATCTTTAAATTTGTAACAACGTGTTTTCTAGACCATCTCCAACTAGTCAATTATTATTTGAGAAACATATATGCAACTATATCACTACTTGAGTATTTGACACAATTATTATTTCAAAATCATACAACAATGGATGATGATATAGGGTCAAGGATTGAAAGATAAGTTGTTTTTATTTCATAGGAACACCAATTCAACATTTCTACTAAGGATTGTGAAAATGTCCAGTCACTAGATGAGGAAAAAGCCTCAAATGAATGAATATGGAATACCTGTTGTTATAACCCTAAATTGCACCATACATGCATACCTGGCATTTGGCCCTCTTACTTACTATTTTTTCCAAGCCATCACTGAGCAGCTCTTCTTAAAAACCCTATTTTTGAAGATGTACGCGCCTTGCACCACTACTTCTTGCGTAGACACACTTGTTGTATCACTAAAGCTCGCGTACATATGCTAGTTGCACCATTGCAACCCGCGTATACCCACAAATGTTACAAAAATTAAATAGTTGCAAGGAATTCGTTGAGATTATGGACTACTGGGTAGTTTTCCAACTGTCCCACCGCCTATATCCCATCACCCAACCGAATAACCATCCTTTTGTCATATAAAAGGAGGTGTTGGGGTCTCATTCCTAAGAGAAGCATAAGAACAATGAAACTATGCCCGTTTCACATCCCCTCCTTGCCCCAATAATTTCCAGCCACCTTGTGAGTTTTGAGCCAGAATTGTCCATTCTTGCCTTTTTCCTCCATTATAAGCCTATGTCATTTCCCTAGAGAGAAGTGTGAGAGGAGAGAGATATGTGGAAGTGAAGTTGGATCTTGGTGAAGAGGAGCCCAGACTAGGTTCAAGGAGCAGTCACCGATCTCATTGTAAGTAAACTTTGTGATATTAATAAAAGAAATACTTTTTTTGTCCCGCAATATGATGTGTTCAATATTTATGTTTGATTTATGTTCTATACTGACATCTAACCCACTAATTCATATAAGAGATACATGTTCATAGTTTCTCGTTTGTATTTTTGTGAATGCAGGTCAGCCTTGGGAGGAGACTTGTAGTCGAGGAGCAATCGAATGCGAAAGGATCGACATCGGATGCGGAGTTTAAGGTAGAGTTACCAGATCTTTTTACTTTGTATTTCTTGTATGAATGTGGGGTATATTTAGGGTAGTCTAAAGAGTAGGAGAATTTTAAACGGTTAGATCTGCCTACATGTTGAACCTTAGTGTAGTCCATAGGGGGGTTTTCCCACTATAGCAGAACTGACGACCATATTGCGGAAACATCTAAGGTTTTAGGGGGTTTTATGGGTGTTTTAATTGGTTTGATTACCTTTTTTGAGTTTCTTTAAGTTGTTGAGTCTTTAATGGATTCTGGTCTGTCATACCAGTACTCCCTGCCTTTTCAGTCTGACTGTTAGTTTTATTTTTTGAGAAGTTACAGAGGTGTACGCGACCTGTAGTGGGTCTGCATGCGTACATATGTGTCGTACCTTTACACAAACCGCATACATACGTAGGTTGCTTAAGTGTCAGTAGCATGCCTGTGTCAGGAAGATTTTTCCTTCAGAAAGGGGCAGCCAACCTCTTCCCTGATTGAAGTCTGACTTCTCAGAGGTTTCTTGATTTAGTACTAGTCTCTATAGTTACAGTCTTTAGCCTAGGTTTGACATCAATTTGCTTATCTATTTTAAAAAGATTGCTTGTGTTTTCTTTGAAAGGGTTTGAGACGAGTTTGTGAGTCTTTTCTGATCAACCTGTTTAGTATCGTCAATGACTCCCTGCAATCCACAGTAGACCAGAAGTCAGTTTTTTGGTCTTGTCTTGTCTTCACTTTTTCCCTTTTACTTTCTTTAGAAGAAAAGAAAAATAATTTATTTCAAGTTTCTTATTTTGGAGCATAAAAATAAAAAAAATATGATTTCATTTTATTTGTTTGGTTGAGTAGTTAGGTTAGTTGTCTTTACTTATCAGGAGAAAGAGTTATTTTCTTTAAGTTCTTTACTGAATGGTTAGAACTTTAAGTAGCTCGTAGTCAAGAGAAAGTTAGTTTTGGGTTTTTCTTTTAAAATATCTTAGAAAAAGTAGTTACGAAAAGTTGGTTAAAGGGTTTAAATTTGCAAATATTTATTTGTTAAAAGAAGTAATTTTGCTTTCAGTTACATTTACAGTTCTTCTCTTTCGTCTCTTAAAATACACCACTAATTTCATTTACGTTTCCTTGACTTAAGACAATCCACTTAAAATTAACGCTTAATTAAAAGTAATTAGACTTCATGTTTGTAGGGTCCATAAACTAGTCTAGGCTAGAGCCTTGATTTAAGTTGGAGAGGAAACTCTTCAAGACTATAAAACAAACATATGAGTTTGTGCTATGGAGTGTAAAAATTCTAGTAAGCATGAAATTCATCTGGGAACCCCCTCTAACATAGGGGCTAAACACGAGGTCACGTGTGGAAGGGTAGTGGAGATAACCCCTCCAAAGCCAGACCAAGCGTAGTGGGGAAAGCATATATATGACTTGTCTTGGGATTCTGTTGATCGCATTTTCCACAAAGCTTCATGGGTCTCGAATCCATTCGAGGTCCTCAGTTGTCTTCCAGAACACTTACTTTCGATACCCCTGATAGTTTTTGGGATTGATACCTTGCTCCTTGCAGTCCACTCGACTATCGACTGTACCCGCCTGGTGATTGTTCACGAGCAGGCAACCCAGTTGCCTTTATGTTAGGGACTTACACAGGTGACTACGGGGGTATACCACGGTACCTAGGGTAGAAATTGGGCCACACTTTGGAAAGTATACCTGGAGGTTTCTTCCATGTTCGAGTTTCACTTGCACCGCTAAGTTGCTCTAGTGTTGGTTGGTGTAACTGTTTTTCCAAATAATTAGTGTTTTTTCTTTCTTTATCTTGTAGGAAATTTCTAGTGTGTGCTTGGTCTTCAACATTTAAAAAGCATTATTGCATCATTGATATTCTCATATAGTGGAATTTCAAGAGCCTCGTTGATCGCAAAGGATTTTGGGCCTACCGCTGGTTAATTTGGAGCCACCACCGCCATCGTTACGAAGAAGACTTGACTAGAAAGGGTCATTTGAGGCAACTGGGCCACAGGAAACTGTTCTCAATCCATCTCTGAGAGGAGAACACTTGTATCTAAAGGAACCGACTATTTCTGACCTTGGAACGGAAGATCTCGGTCCGTATAACCCTCCGACCACTGACTTGTTGGCACCCATCGTGGTACAATTTGTCCCCCCAAGGGTAACACATCACGAGCATTAGATAGTCCTGCAAGCAGCGATGGAAGAAAATGTTGTTACTTCATCATGGAGTCCTCACACTCCCTCTACGACTGCCACCACTGGGGTCATTCTGCCTCCTAACTCACCTTCACATGTATAGACCACTATGGTCTTGACCACCTCTACTTCGGGCAGTGGTCTGATTCCGTCTATGGCGGTGATCACTACACCATTCACACAGAGTGCGATGGGCCTTCCATTTTATAACGGGATGCCCAGCTTTGATACGAACTTGGTCCTCACCTATTCCACCCTACAGACAATGGGTCTAGGGGAATGGATCTCAAACCCTCCTCTGCAAGGGTCCATGGAGGGCACCTTAGCCCCCTATAATGCTTTCCCTTACGACGGAGGTCACATAACTCCTTCGTCCCCCTCGCTTGATGATGCTTCTCAATAGCCCGTCTGGCCAAACATGAATTACAACTTGTTCGGAGCAGGTAGTCAAGGACATTCTTCCAGCACCACTCTGGTGGGTTCTTTGACGTTCTCTTTTTTCGGTGAGTTTGGTAACAACGCATTCTCATCAGCTGCCATCTTGACCGGGGGAAACCCTGGTTTTGGATCACAAAATACTGCACATGGTACTATTCCTGCACAGGGAGAAAACACCTCTCAAGGACCCTGGAATCCATGGCAGGGATCAATCCCCTCGTCAGGGATTCCAACAGGGGGAAACCCCTTCCATGGTCAATGGAACCCCAAGCAATGCTCAGTACCTATGCCCATCAGATCGATAGGGGGAAACCCTTTAGAGAACCTTTGGAACACGGCGTTGAGAGAAATCCCTTCCCAGCCCTCAACGTCCTATTAAGGGAGTCAGCTAATGACATCTCAACAAGCACAGTATCTGAATGCTAGCCATGACCATGGTTTTTACCAGAACCCTGGTCAACAACCTAAATTTTCCTGGCAACCTAGTGCCAGCCAAATTCCATGCTCCTTTCCTCCTGTACATACTCAACAACCCAAGCTACCTTTTCTATCAACGTTGCATTTTCCAGACTTGTCAAGATTGTTAAATGACCCAATCTGTCATGATCTACGTTGGCCTCCTATGCCGACCAAGTTTCCCTCGGACATTCTGAAGTTCGAAGGTAAGCCTAACAAAGATCTAGGAGATCATGTGACCGCCTTTCACCTATGGTGCTCGTCCAACTCATTGAGAGACAACTCCATACAGTTGCATCTATTTCAATGCACTCTTATCGGGAGTGTCGCAAAATGATACATCGAGCTTGACCTCTCAAGATACTCTACTTTTGGCGAATTAGAAATGTTTTTTCTAAACCATTTTCAATTAGCTGTGAGATACGATGCCAACACCGAACTGTTGGCCAACTTTAAGAAAACAAAGGATGACCATATCTCAGATCACATCGAAGAATGGTGGCATCAGAAGAGTTTGATAAAAGTACCAGTTCCACCAACATTTCTGCTGGAGTGGTTCCTTAAGTATTTGGTACCCCATTTATCCAAGGACGTTGCAACGTCTAGGGTATTTTCAGAGGAAGAGTCGATAATGAGAGCTCAATAACTAGAACTGATATACTCTTAGTCTTGTTTACTTTATGAAGTTTTTCCAAATATGTTGAGGTCTATTCTTGACAAGACCAGACACAAGTCTGGGCCACATGTCGATGACATCGTTGGTTTAGCACAAGCGAAGCCCACTGATCAGTTGTCAAATCAATTGCAACAATTATCAATACAACAGATAGTGTCCAACCCAACCACTGGTTCAACTTCTCACCCTACTCAAACGTCGGATGTACATAGTGTGAAATCGATGAACCCGAAGGCAAACCAACAGCCTGACAGAAAGAAGAAACAATGAAAGAACGGTAAGGGGGATAAGAAACCCGCCAACAAATCTTGGGGGGGAAACACAGAGAAAATAAAGTTGAAGCATCCGTGTAACCTTTTCATGGAAGACCACCCGACTCACATGTGACCTCAGCTTGTGGAAGCCCAAAATTTACTGGTGCAACAACAACCTATTGTGTTAACGAACCCATTTCCTCATGGGAAAAATTTAACTCAAGCCTCTTCGAGCGCGGATGGGGGCAGTCAGGGACCCCCTCCATCTTCTAGTAATCCTTCATTCGCGAACGTGTATATGATGAAAGGTGACGCCTACATAGAGACTAGGGCACATGATTACGGAATGCCTGGAACTTCTAAGAAGGGTAAAGAAGCAGTAAACCCATATGTTCCTCTCTAGATTGAGAAGACGATGGGTGAAACAATGACATGCATCCCGAAAGGGGAATTCAATAAAGCTTCGCATAATCCAAACGCGAGGGCCACCCAAAATTACTCTGTGGTGGAGGATTTTTCACAAAACCCTTATGTGATGTCAGCTTTGGAGGTCCTCAAGAGATGCCCTTCCTAGAGAAAGCCTCTGCTAGCTGCCTTAGGATCCGCTGAGACTTGTAATTCGGGAACGATCATGCTTGATACGATCGACTTGAAGCCTCGTCTCCCATACCATGTTGGGTTTAAGATAGTAGTGGCTCACCCTACATAATCTTTTACTCGGAACATTTTCCGCATGGTGGTTGATGAGGGTGCGTCGACATGCGTGATGTCATTGGCATATTTGAAGGCCATTGGCCAACCCATTTTGTCTCCGTTGCCTACTATGCTTACCACTTTCGATGGTCGTTTTTTCAGACCACATGGAATCATCCCTTATTTCCTCGTGCAGTTAGGAGGGAAGACCGTGTGCGTCGAAGTTGAAGTGGTCGATGCGCTTCTTGACTACAACTTGCTGTTAGGAAGGAGTTGGAAATATGCCATGCATACAGTGGTTGCCACATTTTTTTGGGTCTTGTTGTTTCCACACAAGGGTCAAATCATGACCATTGATCAATTGTCCTTCTCTAGGCCTGACCCTTCATCAGGGGCATCCATGGTCCAGATGATTGATAACCCACATCCCGACGTCGTCAATGTGGGGGTTGGTTTGTGCCCACCTTTGATGGGTAGGTTCAATTAACCACCTCTTTTTGGTGATGTCAAGATGATATCGGCTATCCCTGACTAGCCTAGGGCTGAGATTTTTCAAGTGTCATCGTTTCGTATGACTTACTTTACCAATCCGTGGACTCTTCCTTCCCCATCATCTTCGATGGAAGGGACAGGGAATCTTGGCATGTCCATGCCCTTGTCTGCAATAGAAGTTGTGTACTCCATAGTCCAACAAGATTCAACCAACCTTTATCTGAATCCCACACAGGAGCTAGATCCAGTTCTCAAGCCTATTTGGGCTCAAGATTCCCTTACCACTATCGATTCTTTAGACTTGATCTTTCCCTCTAAAGAGGTTATTTAAGAGGCATTGACTGGTCCAGACAGACCCTGGGACGATCTCCATCATAGATCTTATTTCCTCCCAGAGTTAAGAAGAATAGAGGCAGGAGAATTCGTGTTGACTATGACTGGATACAAGTCTTGTCCTATTAATACTATGGCTATGCATGTAGTTTATACCGAGGGTAATATGGAAACCATCGTTGAAACGATACCTATTGACATCTCCAAAACCCCTGGTGTCATGGAGAATGTCTTCGTCGGAGAGAACTGCTCCCTTGCGGAGATTCAAATCTACACAACTTTATTTAAATAATTCCGCAAAGTTTTTTCCTGGTCTTACAAGAAAATTCCAGGCATTGATCCAAGAATCGTCAAACATGAAATAACGACTTATCCTTAATCCAAGTTGGTTCGGCAGAAGCTTCGTCCGGTCAATCTTCGGAAAGCGACAGCTATTAAGGCTGAAGTAGAGAAACTGCTCAAAGTTGGTTTCATCTACCCTGTTCAGTTGACTCAATAGGTGTCAAATCTTGTTCTGGTTAACAAAAAGAAGGGAACGATTCGTGTATGTATGGAATTCCATGATTTGAGCAAGGCTTGTACAAAGGATAATTTCCCCACCCCATTCATCGACCATATTGTCGATGAGTGCGCAGGCTGTGAGGTCTTTTCTTTCATGGATGGTTTTTCAGGATACAATCAGATACAGATTAAACCTGAAGACCAGCATAAAACAACTTTTATCTATCCATGGGGTACATTTTCTTATCGGAAGATGCCTTTTGACTTGAAGAATGTTGGAGCCAATTTTTAGCGGGCCATTTGTTTTTCTTTCCATGACCTAAGACATATAGCCAAGGCCTATCTTGATGATTTAGCGTCGTGATCTTGTAAGAGAGATGATCATCCCACGCACCTCTGACTTATCTTTGAGCAATGTCGCTACTATAAGATTCTCTTGAATCCAAACAAGTGCAGTTTATGCGTGATGTCGGGTTGTCTTCTAGGTTTCATAGTTTCAATAATAGGTATCATGGTCGATCCTGTGAAGGTTGAAGTGATATTTCAGTTGCCTCCCCCATGCACAGTCCCTCAACTTCAAATCTTATAGGGTAAAGCGAATTTTCTTCGGTGTTTTATCGCAAACTATGTCGAGATCACTAAAGGGTTTATGCATCTACTGAAGAAGGGAGTCCCTTTACATTGGGACGAATCCGTTCAGCGCTCTTTCGAAGCGCTGAAATGTTCCCTCGCGTCTGCCCCTCTACTTTGGCCTCCCAATTATAATAAATATTTCTTATTGTATTTGGCCGCTGCAGAGTCGACCATCGGTATGGTCTTGGTTTAAGAGGATGATCTGCTTGAAGAGCATGTGATTTATTACCTGAGATGAAGCCTGGTTGGACCAAAACTCAACTACTCCCACATTGAGAAGCTAGCATTGGTAGTAGTGCATGCTCTCCAGCGGTTCCATCATTATATTCTTCTTCGTAAGACCATCGTCGTTGTCATTGTGAATTTGTTTCAATACGTGTTGACACGATGTGTAATCGGCGGAAAGATCAGTATATGAAGATTTATCTTCCATGAATTTGACTTGGATTTTGTTTCTGCAAAATCTAAAAAGTCACTGGTATTTGCAGAACTTATCTTAGAACTTTCGGTCGAATCAGGTGATGGTACGCCCGAAGAATCATCGATTAAAGGAGATATTTTTCTGATTTCATCTTCTGGTATGGATATATACTAGTCTATCTCTAGACTTTGAAGTGCCCTACTTCTTATTCTCGCGATGAGCATCGACGTATATGCCATCAGGCGAAAAACCATCTCATTCTTAATGACACTTTGTATCATCAGGGTGTAGATTGCATCCTCTGCAGATGTCTCACTCATGAAGAAGAGAAACTCATGCTTAATGACTGCCACACTGGAGCATGTGGTGGTCATTTTTCTGGGTTGGAAATAACCCAAAAGATTCTACGAGCAGGTTATTTTTGGTCGACGTTGATCAAAGATTGCGTTGAATCGGTCAAGAAGTGCCACCCGTGTCAGATCTTCTCTCGGAAGATGAGGGCACACCCTGCTCCCATGTTTCCCGTCATTACATTTGGTCCCTTCACCAAGTGCAGGATTGATTACACTAAATTTCACTCGGCTTCAGCCAGGGGGCATCTTTATATCATCGTAGCGGTAGAGACTACTTCACAAAGTGGGTCGAGGCTATGTCAATGTTCAAAGATGATGGTGAAACAACAACTCTCTTTATTTTTAACCAAATTGTAGCAAGGTTCGACATCCTGAAGGAGATTTTCACTGACCATGGTAGTCACTTTCAGAACAAAATGATGTCTGAGTTAACGTCAAATCTTGGGTTGGGGCAATAACACTCATCACCTTACTACCCACAAGAGAATGGTCAGGTGGAAGATGTGAATAAGTCTCTCAAGACCATTCTACAACGAACGATCAATTCGGCCAAGCCAAATTGACATTTGATGGTGTACTCGACATTGTGGGCATATTGAACATCTTTGAAAACTGCAACCGGTTTCTCACCTTTTCAACTCGTTTACGGGCTAGAAGTAGTCTTTCCAATAGAGTGTTAGATCCCATCTCTAAATTTGGCAGTATAATTATTACTAGACACTTCACCGCTTGAGGAACGCTTATTATATCTCGAGAAGGTCAATGATCACTGACGTGATGTAGCCTTGGCTAGTGAGGCTCACAAGAAAAAAGTCAAGTGTCATTACGATCGGTTCGTTCGTCGTCGGATTTTCTCTGAAAGTGACCTTATTCTGGTCTATGACAAATATAAGGATCCCCTGGGGGCAGGCAAGTTCAAACCCATGTGATTCAGACCTTTCATCGTGAAGGAGGTACTAAAGAAGGGCGCTTATCATCTGGTTGAATTCGAAGGGAAAGCTTTGGTGAAGCCTAGAAATGGGCTCTACCTCAAGAAGTATTACTCGTAGGTGGGTCGCCTTGGGTGAATTTTTGTACATATATATAGTTCTTATACAGTTAGATGTTTTATCTTTTTTTTTTATGGATGTGTCATTTTTTATGTCATATTTTTCACTATGGAAGATGTCAAGTGAATCAGAGGTGTTCGTTGGGTTTGCGGACGACGCTAGCTGACACACTCGGAGGCTTGCTTCCGCAGCTTGGGTGATCTTCACACCTCAAGGCCAGTTTCTATCTTCTGGAGGTATTTGTCTAGGTGACATCACAAACAATGTCATCAAATATAGCGCAGTGATAGATTTTCTTCATGATGCTTTGTCGCATGGTATCTCTCACCTCCGGGTCTACTTAGATGCATAGTTGGTTGTGTCCCAGTTAAATGGGGTTTATCGCATTTATGATCCTACTCTACACCGACGATTCATTAGGGTACGTCTCTTAGAACGATGTTTTTATTACATTACGTATATCCATGTTCCTATGGGAATGAATCAAATCACAAATACTCTAGATAATCATGTATTAGATTGGCATATTGCACACACATAAAAAGAAGCACACACATACACATGTACATACATTGTAAAAATGTGATCCATAGGACATAAAATATGTAAATACGCATATATATATATATATATATATATATATATATCAAAAGTCTTAGAGTACATAGGTGGGCTCAAGTGCCTAAAAATAATAATATGTCTAGTATACATCGTGGGGCTTATGCCCTAAAAAATATACAAAAAGTTCCCTCGGCACGTAAGTGGTCCACTCTAAGCTAAGCACGGGGCATGTTGGCCCTGCCATAGTGAATGATGACATTTTCCAAATGTCGAAAAAGCTGGACCCAGGTCCGTGGCACCCCAACTACATGAGGCTACATAGATGGTGGGAGATCCTTGTTGGTTGTGGAGCCTGATTATCTTCCTGATTCAGAGGTCCTTGCTTTTACCCGTGTTTATACCCCATGAAGTATTTACAACCCATAAGTATGTACACTCTTCCACGCGGGGGAGTGCAGAGGGGGGGCACCCCCTCTGCGGGGTTCGGGGAGGTTATCCCCCCGGCTGGGGGGTCTGGGAGCAAGCGGGCCCCCAACGGGGGTTCGGGGGCGGATCCACCGAAGAAAAAATTGCCTTGTAAAAGTATATTGTAATTTCATTGTAAATCTGGACCGTTCATTATAAGGTCACAGATTTAATGGTAGAGATTATGTTAGGGTTTTTTTCCCTAGAAGGCAACCCTCTTTTATGAGGGAAATGTATTGTGGCTATGTATGATGGTGAATATTGTATTCTGAGAGAGGAGACTGTGAAAGAAAGAATAGGAAGTTACAACGGGTTTTGATGTAGGTTGTATCCCTTCATTTGTTGGATAATAATAAAGGAAGGACCTGGCAATTTCTCTAGTGGATGTAGCCCACACTGGGTGAACCACGTAAATTTGTGTCTCTCTTGTATTGTGTGTCTTATGTGTTTTGTTTCTGCATTTGTTTTATTTTATTGCTCCGCGGTCCTGTTTTTCTAACAACTGGT
>SNQJ01S0025364.1:12519-28391 GCA_010110895.2 Picea sitchensis
TTAATTTTTTAAATATAACATAGTTTATTTTTAATAAAATATAATATAATATAATATTTTGATTTTTATAATATAATATAATATAGTTAATATTTTATTTAATATTCTTGATTTAACTTTTGTAATATGATTTTTTTGAAATCTATATATATAATAGAATTTCTAAAATTAAATAAATATATTTTATAAGCATTCATATAGTAATAAATCTCAATTCTTAAGCTCAAGTAAAAATCCCCAAAATAAAGATGCCCCAAAGATGAAATCAAGTTGTAGAATTTAGCATATGTATTTAAAAACTCAAAAGCATCAATCCTAAAGGTTCATGTCCACTACTATGATTCATTATAGCATTTGAAGCTAGATAGCATAAGAAAAAAAAAGACAAAAATGAGAGCCCCAACAATCATTAAGCCCGAGCAACCTGAAGGAAGATGGGTCCCGAGTCACCTTGTTGAGCATCAACAACGGAAGTTTCAGGACCAAATTGATAGCTGACTCGAGTAATGAAATCCCCTTCATGAAGATGAGAAAGCCAAGTCACTACCTCTATTAGATAACCATTCTAAGTTTCCAAAGTTTCCAATCAACATTTGAGCTGGCGAAAGTCTTTGTAACTTACCCAACCACCAAGGTTAGACCATGCTACCTAAAATATACACTTCAAGAATTTATTTAAAACTCTGATGATGATTGATTCAGAAATAAGAATGAAAGAAACAAAATTACATCTCATGCAATAATCAATATTCATTATAGACTCAAAAATAATGTTTAAACATGCCTTGCACAAAAATGACCAGCAATAAAGCACATTAAAAATATGAGTGTCAAAGATAATAAATAATATACAGTAGAAATAAATACATAAGAAAACAAAACCATTACTAAGAGAACTTATCTTAAACAAAACCAATCACCAACTAGTTGCAGACCAAGGAAGTTCCACACAAGCTTAGAGACTGAAAATCGAAGTCTCAATAGCATGTCACCCCCGAGCCAAGGCTATAAATCAACAAAGATGTCTTCGAGAGAGACACTTATCTTCCCAAACCAGTCATCACTCAATCTCTCACGAGTTTCTCAACAAAAAACAGTCCAAAGTACATTAGTTCACTTCTCTCCAGCTTACACCACTTAAAGACAATGAAACCCATTCACTTCCATACAATCCCTCATGTTGTCCACTATTTCCAGAGATCCAATGCATCTGGTCAAGAACATCCATGTTGAGACTCTGAGTATTGGAAACTAGGAGCTATGTTTAGCACATGCTAATTCATCTCAGGCTTGCAGACAAAAGTTGATCACTGGAATACACCATTAATTACTACATCCAACAAATCGATGGATTATTTCCTTAACAATTCATTGTCATGTCCCAACCAAGAACAAGAATGAATGATCCATATGATAGAGTGGAAGAGTAAATGTGGAAAAACCCCCAAACATCCCACAAGAGGCATTTATATAATTACATGAAATCAAGGACCATATGGCCTTCCCCCCCTCAAGAAGATCATGTAACCACTTTTTGCAATTAAAACCAAGATGGGTAAATAAAATATTATAAAAATAATTATCCCATTTAGCCTCCTCTCTCATGGAATCATATCCCCCTATAAATCATGTCCTTGTTCATCTTGCATCCAAGAATGTATATAATTATTTGCAATGTTCAAAGTATTACATTTCCTAGGCACTCTAACCTCTTTTAAATGTTTGGGCACATTGGCCCTTCGTCAAATAAATAAAATACATTATTAATATGGAGTCTCAAAAATAGGGTATTACAATATTCCTCCTTGGGTAGCATGCCTAAGGAAACAATCATTTTCATATTCCAGTACAATTCCAGGGTATGAAAAAACTTTGATTTCCTAGTCTTGGTGCAACCAGTGTTAGGAATTAATCCCTCCACATGAAAATATACCTCTTTATCATCTACAAAATACAAAGTTTGGAAAACTTATGCTTCCAATCCTTCCATAATTTCTTTGTCCTCCTTAGGAACAAATTCTTCATAAAACTTGATGGTAGCCATTACTACCTTGGAAGCATGGGACATCATCCTAGAAGGGGAACATGAATTCCATCCTCATAGTTCCATGTGCATAAAGACAAACAAAAGAACAAAAATTAGCGAATTACAAGAAAAATTGCATTAAACCCAGATCCACCAAAGGTGGGAAGCTACCAAAGAATGACCCTACCTATAAATCATTTCGATATTTGAACTATTGTCCATGAACCAACTTACCCCTCTTTCTTCACTCATTTTTATAATAAATGGATGAATGATGATAATTCATGTGTGCCTCCTCCTCCCTCTGTTAAGAACCAAATATCAATATAGCATAGAAAAACCTCAGAAAAAGTACTCAACGCCTTGAAAAAAGATAATTTTTGATAATAAGCCTCTTCAAGGGGGAAACCTCCTTTTACCCCACTTAAATGTTCAAGTACAAGATGATTCCAAATAAGAATGTCTCCTTGGTATATATAGGAGACCAGGAGGTATAATTAGAACTAATGGAATAAAGCTGACATAAATAAAATAACATTACTAATTTAATATGCCCCAATTAAGGGGTAGTGAGCCAATATTAGGGCTTAACATGCCCCTCCCCTTGAGACAAACGTTGTCTTCAATGCTTGAGTAACTCTGGATGCTTCTATATAAAATAATCATCTTCCCAAGTGGAATCTTCAGCCGGTAGTTTCCTCCATTTAATGAGATACTCTAAAATGGATCTTTTCCTCAGCTAGCGAATTCTTGTGTCAGTGATGTCTTAAGGCTCCAATATGATTTTTCCTTCCTCGTCAAGTTTTGGAAATATAGTTTGAACTGGGATCTTGTTGCCTATAACCTTTTTTAAGCATGAAACATGGAAAACTGGGTGTATTTGTGAAGATGCAGACAACTCCAATTTGTATGCCGTAGTACCAATCTTTTGTAACACCTTATAAGGGCCATAGTACTTTGGTGATAATTTATTATCATTCTTGGCTTGCTTGAGGGGCATCTCTTTGTATGGTTGCAGTCTTAAAAACACCCAATCCCCTACTTCAAAACATCTTTCACTATGATGTTGATCTGCTTGTTGTTTCATGCGATTTTGTTCCATGGTTAGGTTGTCCTTTAAGATTTGGAGAACTTGTTGTTAATTCTCGATGTGATCTTCCACTTCTTGAACCTTAGATTTTTCTTTTAGAGAAGAAGTGATGGAAAGAGGGTGGTATCCAAAAAGTGCCATAAATGGTGTCATTTTTGTTGCAGTATTAAAGGAGGTGTTATACCACCATTCTGCTAAGGGTAACCAATTGAACCATTGTGTTTTTTTATGAGAGATAAAGCAACGAAGGTAGCCTTCCATAAATTTATTCACTATCTCGGTTTGTCCATCAAATTGAGGATAATAGGATGAGATATGAGCCAATTGAGTACCGAAACAAGAAAATAATTATGTCCAAAAATGTCCAATGAAGATGGGATCTTTGTCACTTACAATAATCTTTGGGTTGCAATGTAGCTTTTGAACTGTATCCATGAATGCGGTGGCAACTGTACTAGATTTGAAGGGATGAGAGAGTGCACAAAAGTGTGCGTACTTGGTCAATCTATAAACAATCACCATGATGACACTCTTTCCTTCAGACTTCGGTAACCCTATGATGAAATCCATGGAAACCTCCTCCCAGTGCTGACTTGGGATGGATAATGGTTGTAAAAGACCTAGGGTATTAATTGTTTCCACCTTATTTTATTGGCAAACCAAACATTCTGCCACAATCCTTTGAACATCAGTTTTAAGGCCATCCCAAAAAAAATCCTTCTTAACTCTATGGTAGGTTTTCAAAAATCCTGAGAGCCCTCCTACTCGAGAGGTCTGCAATTCCAATAGTACCTTTTGTTTGAGTTGGGAGTTCTTACATAAATATAAGTGATCTTTGTACCATAGTGAATCATTTTCCCGTGTAAATGCATTTGATGCACTAGAATCCTGCTGCAACCTTTGNCGGACAATTGTGATTAAATGAATTCTCACACAATTAATTGATTGTTGTCTTTTTAAAAGACTAGTCTTGCTGACTGGATTGGATGCATACATAAAATACTAAAGGATGACAGTTTGATTATTAGTACATGTACGAGAATTGTACGTACTAGATATACATACATTTCTTGTACATATACACTAGTATGTATGAGTTTTCTTGACTTACTTACTAATAATGTCGGTTACTTGTTATGAATGTGTGAACCATGTTCTTGTTATTTGTACCATAAGATACCTTAACTTCGGGACGAATTTTCCTTAAGGGTGGGTGTATGTAACGACCCTTGATTATAAATTATAATTAATTTAATAATGTAGTCCTGAAAGATTAGCTAAACTATATTTATTTATTAAAATAACCTTAACTAATTATTTGTTATTAATTAGTTATTCTTGATTATGATTAATTTAAGTATTATTAACTCATTAATCAATATGGTATTAAATGAAAGGTGGATAATAAAATATAATATTAAATTAACTTACATATCCCACAAGGGATAACATATTAAATGAATGAGGATAAAGTAACAAAGGAGGGATAAGGGTATTAACGGTGGGAGGATAAGGGGTAATAAAGGAGTTAGGTAGGGATTTAATGGGGGAGGAGTGTCGGTGAAGGAGGGATAAGGAAGGAAAGGAGTTGGAGGGGAAGATCATTCTACGGGGGTGGAGAAGGATTTTGGGAGCTCTGAGTATTGCAAGGAGAGGGAGATTTTGGGAGTTTGGATTGTAGCAGTGCACCGAGGTTGTCGGGGGTTTTGGGCACGGAGGGCTACGATATCCATTGATATCCTAGGGCTAGGAGCTAACTAGTCGGCAGGGAAGTCGGTTTTGGGTAAGTGTTCTAAAGAGGCGGGAAGGAAGCAAGTTGTGGACAACAAAAAGGATTATTAGCATCAGAGTTAAGGTATTTAATTCAAATTTATGCATTGTTTAATTAGATTTATTACTCATTGATAAATTTTACTTGCGTAAGTGTTGAGAAAATTTGGAATTATTCTTCTTCTATAAACCTAGTAGAAATTACTGTACATTTGGTAGAATTACTAGAGGTTAATTTAAAATCGGTCATTACAAAATTTGAACTAGAAATGGACAACTGTGGATTACAACACATCTTTATGCAAAGCAACTTGAATGCGCGACAACAACGTTGGTCGAAATTGCTTAGCAAGTACGATTTCGAGATTACTTACATAAAGGGAATAGTGAACAGAGTGGTGGATGTGTTCAGTCGGAGACCATGCCTCTTCAAAATAATCTATGTGAAAATATTATAACCTTACAGCATGATGATTACTGGTCCAAAGAGGTCAAGGAGTTTATCGAACAAAACACAATGATGGTGCCAAAATTTGAAGGATTTACTATGGAAAATGATGGATTATTGATATCTAAATGTCAAATTTATGTATCGCCCAATGATAAGTTGAGTAGTTTGATCCTAAACGAGGCTCACAGAGTAGTGTACATGGCTCATCTTGGAGTCACGAAGATGAGGGAAGACCTTAAACCCTTATTCTTCTGGAAATGAATGAAGGCAAACATAGTCAACTACGTGGCAAGATGTCTATAATGTCCGTAGGTGAAGGTTGAGCATAGACATCTGCCAATATTTCTATGACAACACACTATTCTAGAATCGAAATTGGAGGTCATTTTTATGGATTTTATTGTTGGATTGCCACTACTGGCAAGGAGACCCGACTCAATTTTTTTGGTAGTCGACACTCTGACTAAGAGTGCTCATTTTATTCTTTTGCATAAGATGTATTAGGCACCTGACATAGCTAGAGTTTTCATCAGTGAGATTATGAGGATGCATGGTGTTCCTAAGAGGATTATATCCGATAGAGGATTGATGTTTACTGGATGATTTTGGACTAGTTCCCAAGATGCCTTGGAAACCCAACTTAACTTTAGTACCACATATCACCCAGAGACAAACAGGCATACCGAATGAACAAACCAAATTTGGGAGGATATGTTGTGTGTGTACATGATGGAGCAACAAAAGCATTGGCAATAATTCTTGCCACTGGTATAATTTTCATATAACAACAGTTATCAAAGAACCATCAATATGGTGCCCTTCAATTTTCTTTTACAGGAGACCATGTTAGATGCCTTTGACTTGGGATTGGCTTGAGGATAGGGTCTTGGTGGGACATGAAGTGATACAAGAAACAAAATACCAAATGAAAACCCTAATACAGAGGATAAAGGAAGCACATGATCAGAAGAAGAGTTATGTTGATGCACGTCATGTCGATCATAGTTATGAAGTTTGGCGATCTAGTCTTCTTGCGGTTGAAACCACATAAGAGTTCGATCAAGTTTGGAAAGGTTGTTAAAATATCTCCTAGGTTCATGGGATCCTACAAGATTGTGGAAAAGAGAGGGCCCATGACCTATTGAATAACCTTTCATGATTCTTTGAGGTGTATGTGCAATGTCTTTCACGTCTTTGTTTTGAGATTTTATGTTAGTGATCCTACCCATGTTGTTAACACGAGTTCCTTGCGGTTATCGACTAAGGGTGGGCTCATGAAGGATCCAATTCGCATCCTGGACCATCGAATTCGACAGCTACGATGTCGAACTATAGATCAGATCAAGGTCCATTGGGACAAATATAGTCCACACTCGATGAATTGGGAGGACACATATGATATGCGCCAACAATTTCCATTTGTGTTTGATAGATAGACTTATGATACTATGATACAATTTATCTCAACACTTATATATGGTGAAACTTTGGGGCAAAGTCTAAACCAAGAGGGGGTGTATGTAACATCCCAATCCTACAATAACTGAGAAAAACTATTCTTTGAGGACACTTTCTTGCAAGTCATTCGGGTTATTATATCTATTGGTCGTTTTGATTACGATTATGAGATATTATGGATTTGATGATATTTTATTGGTTTTATTTACATAGACATGTGTTATTGATTGGGTTCTCTTGAGTGTGCAGGACTTTGGACCTTGAGTATGCAGAGGCATCGATGAAACCCCTTGCACTCTGAATCGAGTCAGGGAGTGGATGATTGGGTTTGAATGTTGTTGATGTGACATATGTACATATGAATAGATGTTATGATTATTGAATATTATTGTTGACATGATTCGTTGATGGATGTAGGATGATGATAGCTTTCCAACCATAATCACATATGGAGTAGAGGCATCACGCACGAAAACTAGAGACTTAGGGAGAGGTGTGGCAGCAGACCTGCCACATCCTACTAACACTCCCGACGTGGCTCAAACTGTAGGTTAACAATGACCTTGTTTGAGAAGACCCACGATGTCATGAGGGAGGACTATGAAAGTCACTCGTGATGATTCTAAGGGGCACACAATCAGGTAGGGGCCTTATTCCTTAGAGGCCCTTAGTCTCCCACAAGATCACCTGACGGATTATTGACTCTAGGGGTTTGACATCTACCAAATTCAGTCAAGAGGCAAGTTCCACCCTTGTAGCACGTAGTGCGTCTTGAAGGGAACGTCGCGCAAGGAAAACAGAAAGAGGCGAGTGACACCCTTAGAGCACGTAGTGTGTCCTGAAGGTCACATCATGATTTTTACGGGTAAGTGAATAAACCTAGTCGACCTTAAAATGAATGATGTGATAATTAAGGTTTAAAAACAAGTTTTCCTAATACAAATGTCGCCCAGCCTAGTGAAATTAAAACCCAGGTCTAAGTAGAACATGTGGTGAAAAAAATTAAAAAATAAACATGTAACAAGAAGGGGAGCAAGAAATTCAAACTTATTTATTAATGTAAAAATTATAATGGAGGATTAAATTTTTAAAAACGGGTAAGGGTTTTTATTATCTACATTTGCTAATTTAATTTTTAGTTAAAAATAAAAGAGGGTAAATGGTTGTTTTTATCTACACTTGCTAAATTAATTTTTAATTAAAAATCAAAAAGAGTAAATAGTTGTTTTATCTACACTTGCTAAATTGATTTTTTTAGTTAAAAAGGAAAAAAGGGGAAACTTAAAAGAAATAGGAAACTTAAAGAAGAAGGGAAACTTAAAGAAAAGGAGAAACATAAAGAAAAAAGTTGAATGTCTAACTTAGTAAGGAATCCTTCCTTTAGATCATTATAATTATGAACTAAACTAGGAATTAAGTAAGGAGGAAGTAATTTAAGAAGTGTAAGGGAATTTTGGGACATCGAGGAGCATTTTTAAGAACTCTCTTAGGTGGATGAGGGAATTAGGAACATTTAATTAATTAATAAAATTGATTTTATGGTGCAACTAGGGGATCGGGCAACATGTGTACGGGAGAGGTTTTTCGAAATTAAATAAATGAAAAAGGAATTTAATGAGAATTTGGGAAACTAATTACTTCAAAACTCTATAAAAGAGATGGAGAAGTATAAGTATGGATATGTTAAGAACCAAATATAAATATAGCATAGAAAAACCTCAGGAAAAGTACTCAACGCCTTGAAAACGAGATAATTTCAGATAATAAGCCTCTTCGAGGGGGCAACCTCCTCTTACCCCCACTTAAATGTTCAAGTACAAGATGATTCAAAATGAAAATGTCTCCTTGGTATATATAGGATACTAGGAGTTATAATTACAACTAATGGCCTAAAGCCGACATAAATAAAATAACATTACTAATATAATATGCCTCAATTAAGGGGTAATGAGCCAATATTAGGGCTTAACATGCCNATCTGAGCAGTCATATCATTGGCAGCAGAAATGGGTTGGCGCGTTCACCAGATGGATGTGAAGATCGCCTTCCTTAACGAAGTTGTTGAGAAAGAGGTATATGTTGAGCAGCCCGAGGGATTTGAGGTGGGTGACAGAGAGATGCATGTTTGTAGATTGAGGTGAGCCTTGTATGGGCTCAGGCAGGCACCTCGGGCTTGGTACTCAAGGATAGACAGCTACTTGAGGGAGATGGGTTTCCAGCGGAGCGAGGCAGACCCGAGCCTGTACTTTCTTGCAGGGGAGGCACCTCTCATACTGGTGTTATATGTAGATGACCTATTTCTCACTGGAGATGAGCAGTGGATAGCAGACTGCAAGGCCAACCTTGCAGCTAAGTTTGAGATGAAAGACCTTGGGTTGATGCACTACTTCCTTGGTCTAGAGGTTTGGCAGACGGATGGGCGCTTCTTCCTTGGACAAGGGAAGTATGTTGTAGAAATATTGCACAGGTCCAGGATGATGAACTGTAGGCCCATGTCTACACCTCTAGTCACGAAATGGAGGAAGATAGATGCGTCAAATTTGAAGACAGTAGACCCCATTGTCTATCGTCAGTTGATTGGATCGCTCATGTATCTGGTCAACACTCGGCTAGATATCAACTTTGCAACAAACTCCTTGAGTCAGTTCATGGTTGATCCTCGGAGAGTACATTGGATTGTTGCGAAGCATGTTCTTTGCTACCTCAAAGCTACAATGGAGTATGGCTTGTTATAGCGCAGTGATGGAGTGAGATTGGTAGGCTTTACAGATGTTGATTGGGTAGGATGTGCGGAGGATAGGAAGAGTACTTCATAATGTTGCTTCAGCATTGGATTGAGCATCATTTCCTGGTTCACCTGGAAGCAGAGATCAGTGGCATTGATCTCTGCTGAGGCAGAGTACATGGTTGCTAGCTTAACAGCATGCGAGGCACTGTGGTTGAGAAAGTTACTTTTAGGACTGTTAGAGCAGGAGCTAGAGGCTACAGTCATACACTGTGATAATCAGAGTTGCATCAAGCTCTCTGAGAATCCTGTGTTTCATGACCGCAACAAGCACATTGACATCAGGTATCACTTCATCCAGGATTGTGTACAGAGAGGAGCCGTGAGGCTTGACTACATACAGATTGATGAGCAGATGGCAGATATTTTCACTAAGATACTGAGCAAACAGAAGTTCATGAAGTTCAAGGATCAGATGGGGTTGAGACAAAATCCCTTCCTCGCTTAGAGGGAGTGTTGAGAATGTAGCAAGGTGTTGATGTTTTGGTAGCTGCGAGAGGATCTTTCCCTTCTAGATGACTTTTCTTAGATGCGGAAAAGATTCTGGAAGCAAGAGATCCATTAAACAAATATTGAAATACCCTAGAAGAGAAGTCGGCCCAGAAGAATAAAGTAATAATGAAAAGACACATGTCCAGGGACGAGGTCGGCCCAGTCTAGTGGCTAGGCCGACTATAAATAGAGGACATCTTGGCTCATTTGTTCACTCACTCACACTCTCCCAACTACACAGAACCAAGGCGCAAGTTTGGAGGAGGTGACGTAGTAGCTGCAGCTGCACAGTTTATTATTGTTCAGTCTTTTGTATCTCTCTCCTGTGTGGTATTCCTTGAGGAGGTGCGCTACCTTTGTATGGTGTTGTTGTTGCAGCTGGGGTGGTATTTCTGGTTAAGCTAGCACTTGTGCTAGGGTTTATCTGATTGGACTTGCTTTGTGAACGGAATCTATCTAAGAAAGCTTGTTGGGTTTTTCCCTCATTTGGGGTTTTCCCAGGATAAATCTCTTGTGTTCTTTTCTATCTCTCCTTAGTTATCTCTATGGCAGGGGATAACCTCTGGCTCCAACTCGGGGACATGTGCTCACCATACAGCGCATGAGAACCTCAGCATCTCTGGTATGATCTGTGCCTACTAAATCTCAACAAAATGTATTAGTAATCCTTAGGGTGGCGATTGTTATCACACAATCTATACTTGCCCAAACCCCAAGGCAAGTGAATGCAAGATTGACGTAACAGGGGGTGACCTATCACTGTCACCTTAATAGGCAACCCCTTTCTATTTAGGAGTATATCAAAGTTACCCCAGGGGAGACGTCCCCAGTGACCTAAAGGGATAATAAGACTAAGGCAAGGATGCAAGAAAATCCCCCTCTCACTGCTCACTCAAGTCAAAAGATGAAGCAACGGTAAAAATGGAGTGTACCTGCCCAGAACAA
Organism: Picea sitchensis; assembly: GCA_010110895.2. Lineage (NCBI taxonomy): Eukaryota > Viridiplantae > Streptophyta > Pinopsida > Pinales > Pinaceae > Picea > Picea sitchensis. Next base: position 23,537 of record SNQJ01S0025364.1, read on the forward strand.
GACAACAAAGAAAATATGGCAGCTTTCAAGTACAAAATATGATGTTAGTGCTTCTTACGACCATGAACCTTCAAAATATAGGCTAGTTAATATAAAGTTGCAGCAATGTAACAGTTTACAACAGCAATAAGTATTTTGTAACAGCCGCAAAAAATATGCCTTGAAATTGCTTGAAAAAGACAAGAAAATGTAGCTATAACTAGGCAGAATGATAATTAATTGTCAGAAGCAAATTTAGCAATCTAGCTAGCACTAAATGTCACATTTGCAGAGAATTTGCTGCAGTTAGATGGTGATGCAGACGTCACCTGGGCACGTCCGCGATCACCAGGACCTTCTCTTCTCTCGGCCCGAAGAGTTAGATCACTCTTCTAATTCCCTCTCGGGAATTCTTTACCCACAGCAACTCCTTACTGATCTCCCTTATCTGATCGGGAAATCGGAATTCGTGATTTCGCGAATTCTGTAGTCACGCCCCTTATGCCTTGCGATTCCCCGAATCTCGACGTGGGTCAATCGCTGACTTTCTTCCCCTTTCTATCAAAGTTCTCTCTATCGGAGGATCGCTACTCGCGATGTCAACAAATCGAAACTCCAATCTCCGAATCCCGATGTGCCGATTTTCCGAGACACGTGTGGACTTGACTTCTCCACTTTTTATCCTTCTATCAGAATTTCGAAACTCGCGGGATCGCGAGTCCTGATGTCGATGGACTCGGGACTTACCTTTTCCCGATCTCCGATACGATGCCACCTGTACTCCACCACCACTTGTGGTCCCACACTGCCACGTCACCGTCAGGATATCGCGGATCGCGAATCCAACATACAAGCGTTCTCTGTCGTCGAGAACCCCGATTCTCCGAACCCCGATTCTTTGGGATCTCTTGACACGTGTCCCACACGATCAATGGTTCCGATCCTATCGGGATATCGCGGATCGCGATATCGCCACTCCCGCTACACCAACTTGGTGCTCCAACTCGCGATATGTCGATATACGATGTCGCGTGTGATCCGACGGTTCCTGAGACTCCAGATCGACGGCTCTATTTCCTCCTGAGCTTCGAACCTTTACCACCCTGTGCACAAACCTACAACTTTCCCTGCTAGCTTTCCAAGCACGATTTGTCTATGTCGTTCCTCGACGGACTCAAAGACCTATCCTTCCTGAGCTTCCTTACGGCTCCTGGGTCCTTCGAAAGAATTCTTTGCACGCACTCCTTGCGGAAATCTTCGACAACATCCAAATGTTGAAGCTTTGACTCTGCGCACCCCTGCAGCAGCAATCTCAATTCCTTTTGCTAAGAATCGCAACTCTGAGTCTTCGTCCAGCCTGCACACGCCTTGCACGGCTCCGGTGCTAAAATCTGCACTTCTGAGGTGAATGAGGACAATAGCCTTCTCTAATTGAACCCTGCAGTCACGCACTCCTTGCGGACAAATTCAATTGCACTCCTTGCAGGAATTCTCTGGCTCACTTAGAGAAACAATTGAAACTCATTCACTCATTCTCTCAGATTTCAAATCAACCATGAAGTCACATACACAGCATATAAAAGCAAGTGCATAACCAGAAGCAAATATTCATAAGCATAATATCAATAATACACAGAGAATAACACAACCATGGAATTGAATCAAAGCTTTTCTATTAATTCAATATATGTACATGGTGGTTTTGCCTACAATTTCTCTGTTGCTCTTCTCTCCTTGCTCCTGTTTGATAATCCATAGTCGTAATACAATGTACAAAGGAGGGTGGCTATATCTCGTTTCCCTCTTGGATTCTAAAGCTATCAAATCTACAATTAAATTCCTTTTTACCAGCATTAATTAAATTAAATGCCTCATCTACCTAAGGACGAGAGCTATCCGCTCAAAGTCCATTTACAATATACAAAGTGCGCTTCATTAACTCTACACATTAATGTTTGGCGCAACAATATCAAGGGTTCAAAATTTGTGCTGGCGCTATCCAGCTATCTTCCGCTGTCGTGTTGGCTCGCTTGATGAGTTGGCGATGCTCCTGCATCATACTCCTCGGCTTCAAAACTTTCATGGGCTCCTGTCCATGAGCTCCTGCACGGTCTGTCCATGCTTTTGAATGACTGTTTCATTCTCCCAGCTGGCATCTTCCACTGGGTGATTCTTCCATTTGACCAGATAATCAAAATATTGCTTTCGCCTGGTCTTCTTATGCACTCTTTTGTCCAGTATGCATTCCATCTACGGCTTTTCTGCTATCGGCATTTGCTTCTGCCACTGGATCACTGGTTCCTCAGTTTCAGTCTCTGCTTCTCCAGCCTTGTATGGGTATAAATCCGAAACATTAAATATCGGAGATATCCCGATGCCATCCGGCAACTCAATTTCATAAGCGTTTTCCCCGAATTTCTTTCGGACTCTGCACGGTCTGATTTTCTTCATTTTCAGCTTGTTATATGTTCCCCTTGGGAACCTTTCTCTCCTCAGATGTGCCAGAACAAAATCGCCAACTTGGAACTAAAGTTGTCTCCGATGCTGATCTGCTCTGCGCTTATATTCCTGATTTGATTCTATCAATCGCTGCTTCACCTTACTATGAAGTTCCTTCATTGCCTCAGCAAACTCCTCTGCACTAGCACTGCTAGTAGCAGCGTGTTCTGCCTCCCCGAGTTCAGAAACTCCCCTCGGTTGTGTCCCATACACAATCTGAAATGGACTCTTGCCTGTACTCTGATTCACTGAATTGTTGTACGCAAACTCTGCCTGTGGCAACACATTGTCCCAACTGCTATGGTGCTCTGTCACCAAGCTTCTCTGCAAGTCTCCCAGACTCCTGTTTACCACTTCCGTTTGTCCGTCTGTCTGCGGATGATAAGCAGAACTAAACGCCAAGTTAGTTCCTAGCTTCTTCCATAGCGTCCTCCAAAAATGCCCTATGAACTTGGTATCCCTGTCCGAAACAATACTTTTTGGCAATCCGTGGAGTCGAATGACCTCCTTGAAAAATAAGTTCACGATGTGAGTCGCATCGCTGGTCTTCTGGCATGGAATAAAATGTGCCATCTTTGAAAACCTGTCCACCACCACAAAGATGGAATCAACCCCTCTCTGCGTCCTCGGCAAACCTAAAACAAAATCCATGTTGATCGCCTCCCATGGTCTCTCTGGTATGGGCAATGGCTGGTAAAGACCTGCATTCTGCTTTCTGCCCTTTGAATGCTGACAAATTCGACATCTGTCAACAAATCTCTTGGCATCTGCTCGCATGCCCGGCCAAAAATATGATTCGCTCAGCTTCGCGAACGTTTTATCGTGACCAAAATGTCCTACTAAACCACCACTATGCTTCTCCTTTAGCAGGTTCTCCCTCGTGGAGCAATTTGGAATACACAGTTGATTGCCTCTAAACAACAATCCCTCCTGGATCATATAATCTATCCAAGGACTCCTATCTCTGAGAACTGGATTCTCGGCTGCTTCGTATGCTTCTCCAAAATCTGCATCTCCTGCATACATGTCCTTAAGGTTTTCAAAACCCAAGGTTTTGACTCGAAACTCCTGCAACAACAAACATTTCCTGCTCAAAGCATCAGCTACTTTGTTGGCAGTACCTGCAATATGCTTAATCACAAATGTAAAGTTCTGCATGTACTCTACCCATTTTGCATGTTTCTGATTCAACTTATCTTGCTGACTCACAAACTGCAATGCATGATTATCGATGTACAATACAAATTCTTTTGGGATTAAGTAATGCCTCCACTTCTTCAGTGCATGTATGATAGCATAAAACTCTTTATCATACGTGGAGTATTTCAGCTTTGCTTCATCCAACTTCTCGCTAAAATATGCAACAAGCTTGTCCTCCTGACTCAAGACCCCTCCTACGGCATATCCACTGGCATCACATTTCACCTGAAATGTCTTCATGAAATCCGGCAACACCAACACTGGTTGCTCTGTGATCTTTTGCTTCAACTAGTTGAAGCTCTTTTCGGCCTCTGTTGTCCAGTGAAAAGACTTATGCCGCTTCTTCACTGTATCCATCATTGCTGCGCTAATTCCACTGAAATTCCTAATGAACTTTCGGTAGAAACTAGCTAAACCAAGGAAACTTCTCACCTCGAAAATATTTCTCGGTGATGGCCAATTTTTGATCACTTCCACCTTACTTGGATCCATTTTCAACTCATTTGCCAAAATAACAAAACCCAAATAAATGAGCTTTGTCTTCATGAATGAGGACTTTTTCATATTGATCAACAGCTTCTCTTGCTGTAGCTTCCTCATCACTATAGCCAAATGCTTCAAATGTTCAGCCTTGGTCTTACTGAAAATCAATATATCATCCAGATATACGACGACAAACTTTCCGATGAATTCCCTCAGGACTTCATTCATCAGTCTCATAAAAGTGCTCGGCGCGTTTGTCAAACCAAACGGCATGACCATCCATTCGTACAAACCTTCGTTTGTCTTGAATGTTGTTTTCCATTCATCGCCTTCCCTCATGCGAATCTGATGATATCCGCTCTTCAGATCAATTTTTGAAAAATAATTTGCCCCGCTCAGGCAATCCATTAGATCATCCATTCTCGACAGTGGAAACCTGTACCTGATGGTAATTTTGTTGATTGCTATGGAGTCAGTGCACATCCTCCAACCTCCATCCTTCTTCGGACTAAGCACTGTTGGAACAGCACACGGACTCAGGCTTTCCCTGACTAATCCCTTGTCCAACAAATCCTGGACCTGATTCTTGACCTCCTCATTTTCCTGCGGCGTCAATCTGTACGCGGCTTTGTTCGATAAACTGGCTCCTGGTATGAGGTCTATGTGGTGACTCACACTCCTCATCGGTGGCAAC
>SNQJ01S0025364.1:34973-54691 GCA_010110895.2 Picea sitchensis
CCTGATGTCCCTTCTGTAGCCATGAAACTTTGTATGGACTCGGGAGATCAGTTGTCTCCAGTTCCAGCTTTTCCACCATCTCGGTTGAAACGAGATTGTCTGTGCTTCCGCTGTCCACAATAACTTTTCATTTCCTGTCCTTGGTCTTGCATGCGGTTCTGAACAATTGGCTTCTCTGAGCTGTGTCCTCCACCTCCTTCTCGGGTGTTAAGAGAACTTTATGCATCCCAAGCGATCTTCCACTTTCTTCATCTTCAGACTCAGCATCACACCTCTGAGATTCTGCGATGTGAGCTTCTCCAACGTCCTTCTTTTTCTATGGACACTCAAATGACCTGTGCCCATTCTTCCCACATGTGAAACATGTGATAACACCACCTCGGCCTCTTCCTCTACCTCTGGTACGGGGAAAAGTATTTGTGTCAGCATAATATCCTCGCTGATCATTCTGCGGTCCTCTTTGTTCAACATGTGGTTGTCCTTGCTGTGAGGTCCCACCTCTTTCAATATTACCCTGAGGTTTCTTCCATTCCTCCTTGGGATTTTGATATTTATCTTAGGCAATTGCCTTGTTTCTGGGCTGACTTTTGCCTCACCCTCGCTGACCTTGCTTACGGCTCAGCTTTTCTTCGTCTTTTTTCCCTGTGTCTGAAGTATACAAGCAAAGACTCGCTCTGATACCTCTCTGATGCCAACCGCACTCCTTGGAGTGCGCTCGCTCTCATAGGATCTTCTCCTCCCGATTGGCCCGAAGAACTTCAAAGGTTCCTCTTATTCCCTGTCAGGAACGTCCCTTACCCACAACAACTCTCAAGTGACTTCAATTCTATATCGGGAAATCGGACTTCACAATTTCATGAATCCTGTGGTCGCATGTTCCTTACTTCACAATTCCCCGAAATCCTATGCGAGTCAGCGTTGACTTCTCCTCTGCTATCAGAATTCTCCCTATCGGGAAATCGCTACTCGCGATGTCAACAAATTGAAACTCCAACCTCTGAATCCCGATGTACCGATTCTCCGATACACGTGTGGACTTGACTCCTCCACCTTCTATCCATCTATCGAGATTTCGAAGCTCGCGGGATCGTGAGTCCAGATGTCGATGGACTCGGCATTTACCTTTCCCCGATCCCCGATACAGTGCCACCTGTACTCCACTAATTCTCGTGCTCCCACACTGCCATGTCACTGTCGGGATATCGTGGATCGCGAATCCAACCTGCAAGTGTTCTCTATCGTCGAGAACCCCGATTCTCCGAACCCCGATCTTTGGGATTTCCTGACACGCGTCCCCCTCAATCAACGATGTTGATCCTATCAAGATATCGCAGATTCGTGCTATCGCCACTCCCGTTACACCAACTTGGTGCTCCAACTCGCGATATGCCGATATGCGATGTCAAGTGTGATCTGACGGTCCCTGAGACTCCAGATCGACGACTCTACTCCTCCTGAGCTTCGAACCTTTACCACCCTGTGCACAACCCTGCAACTTTTCCTGCAAGCCTTCCAAGAACGACTTGTCTATACCATTCCTCGACGGACTCGAAGACCTATCCCTCCTGAGATTCCTTACGGCTCATGGGTCCTTCGAAAGAATTCTTTGCATGCACTCCTTGCGGCAAATCTTCGACAACATCCAAGTGTTGAAGCTTTGACTCTGCGCACCCCTACAGCAGCAGTCTCAATTCCTTTTACTCAGAATCAAAACTTTGAGTCTTCATCTAGCCTGCGCATGCCTTGCATGGATCCGGTGCCAAATCTGCACTTCTGAGATGAATGAGGACAAAATCTTTCTCTGATTGAACCCTGCAGTCACGCACTCCTTGCGGACAAATTCAACTGCACTCCTTGCACGAATTCTCTGGTTCAGTTAGAGAAACAATTGAAACTCATTCACTCTTCCTTTTAGACTTCAGTTTCAAAACATGAAATCCTATGCACAGTATACACAAAGAAAATGTATAACTAGAAAACAAACACTCATAAGCATAACTTCAACACACAGAGAATAGACACATAACCATGGATTTGAATCGAAGCTTTCTTCTATTAATTCAATATCTGTACATGGATGTTCTCTACCCAGTTCTCTTCTATCTCTTCTCTTCTTGAATGCTTGACAATTCTGAATAATGTTACAATGTACAAAGGAGGGTGTCTATATCCCGTTTCCCTCTTGGATTCTAAAGCTATCAAATCTAGAATTAAATTCCTATCTACCAGTATTAACTAAATTAAATGCCTCATCTACCTAAGGACAAGAGCTATCCGCTCAAGGTCCATTTACAATATACAAAGTGCGCTTCATTAACTCTTCACATTAATGTTTGGCGCAACAATATCAAGGTGTTTCAAAATTTTGTGTTGGCATTTTCCAGCTGCCTTCCACTCCATGCTGGCTCGCTTATCATGGGAGATGCTCCTACATAATACATACACCCCCTCTTGTTTTGAACTTCGTCCCAAAGTTTCATAGTATATAAGTTTCGAAATAAGGTGTATCACATTATCATAAGTCTATCTATCAACAAAAATGGAAGTTGTTGGTGCATATCATATGCGTCCTCCTAGGTCGTCGAGTGTGGACTAGTTGTCCCACTCGAACTTGACTTGATCTATTTTTTGACGTCATAGTTTTCGAATACGATGGTACATGATGTAGATTGGCTCAGTCATTAGCGCACCCTCATCTGATACCTACAAGGTACTCAAGTCAACAACATGAGTTGGATCACTAACATAATGTCTCAAAACAAAGACGTCAAAGACATCGTAAGTATGCCTCAAAGAATTAGGCAAGTCTAGTCAAATATGTCACGACCCTCTCCTTTTCACAATCTCTTAGGATCCCCCGAACCTAGGAGAGATTTTAAAACCTTTCCAAACTTGATCGAACTCTTATGCGGTTTCACCCGCAAGAAGACTTGATCACCAATATTCATAACTATGATCGACATGATGCACATCAATATAACTCTAATGTCGATCTTGTTCTTCCTTGATATTTTGTCTTATAGTTTGCATTGATATTCCTTTTCTTGGATCGCTTTTGGTCCCACCAGGAGACTATCCTCAATTTGAACCCAAATCAAAGGTGTCTGACATGGTCATACGTAAAGAAACTCGAAAGGCACCATCTTAATGGTTCTTTGATAACTGTTGTTATATATGAATTCTACCACTAGCAAGAATTCTTCCCAATTCTTCTGTTGGTTCATCACGTACATGCACAACATGTGCTGTATGATTTGGTTTGTTCGTTCGGACTACCCATCTATCTTCGGGTGATACGCAGTACTAAGGTTAATTTGGGTTCCCAAGGCCTCTTGGAAACTAGTCCAAAATTGTCCAGTAAACATCAATCCTCGATCGGATATAATCCTCTTAGGCACGCCATGCAGCCTCACGATCTCACTGATGAAATCTCTAGCTTAGTCGAGTGCCTGATACGTCGTACGCATAAGAATAAAATCAACACTCTTCGTCAGAGTATCGACTACCACAAAAATTGAGTCATGTCTCCTTGTCTTCAATGGAAATCCAATAATGAAATCCATTGAAATGACATCCCATTTTGATTCTGGAATAGCATGTGGTTGTATTAATCCCGTCGGATGTCTATGTTGAGCCTTGACCTACTGACATTCTAGACATATTGCAAGGTAGTTGACGATGTTTTCCTTCATTCCTTTCCAGAAGAATAAGCGTTTAAGGTATTCCCTCATCTTATTGATTCTAGGATGATCCATGTACACTGCTCTCTAAGCCTCATCAAGGATCACACTCCTCAACTCATCGTTGGGAGGTACATAAATTCAACCTTTAAATCTCAATAATCTGTCATTTTCCATAGTAAATCTTTCAAATTTTGGTACCATCATTGTGTTTGGTCCAATAAAATCCTTGACCTCTGTGTACCAGTCATCATTGCACTATAAAGTGAGAATATTTTCATGTAGATTTTTTTGAAGATAATTAACCGAAAATATGTGTGGTCTCTACTCAACACATCCACTACTTTGTTCACTATTCCATTTATGTAAGTAATCTCAAAATCATACTCGCTAAGTAATTTTGACCAATGTCATTGTCACGCATTCAAGTCACATTGCGTAAATATGTCTTATAGACCAGAGTGGTCTGTTTTTAGTTCATATTCCCATCCAATAAGGTAGTGTCTCCAAACTCTCAAGGCATAAACAATGGCTAACAAACTCCAAATCGTGTGTTGCATAGTTCTCCTCATGCCTTGTCAACTTTCTTGAGATGTGCGTGATCACTTGACTATCTTGCATCAAGACTCCACCTAAGCCTTCCTTGGATACATTAGTGCATACCAAAAATTCTATGTCCATGTTAGGGACCTTTAGTTTTGGTGCCATTGTCAACAGCTCCTTTAGCCCCCAAAATTCCTCTGCACATTTCTCGGTCCAAACACAATTTTTGTTCTTCTTCTGCAATTCCTTTATCGGATTTTCTATCTTTGAAAAAAACTTGATGAATCTTTGATAGTATCCCACTAAACCCATGAAGATACACACTTCTAGGACATTCGTCAGTGCAGGCCATTCCATAATAGCCTTGACCTTTGTTGGATCCATGATGATACCTTCGTCAGAGATGAAATTCCCTAAGTAGTGAATCTTTGATTGATAAAATGAGTGTTTAGACAATCTCCCATACAATTTGTTCTCTCACAAACACTGTAGTACCAAGCGCAAGTGTTCGTCATGCTCCTCCATCATTCGAGAGAAAATAAAAATATCATCAATGAATACTTGGACGAACTTGTCCAAGTACTCATGGAACACCCCATTCATTAAACTTAGAAATACCTTGAGGGAATTCATTAGTCCGAAAGGAAAAACAGTAAACTCGTAATGTCTAAACCTCATCTTAAAGGTGGTCTTAGGGATGTCATACTCCTTGATATGTAGCTGGTGAAACCCTGATCTCAAGTCGATCTTTGAAAACATCATCGTACCCTTCCTCTGATCAAACAGATCATCAATCCTTGGAAACAAATACTGATTCTTTATCGTTTCCTTGTTCAATTGACTATAGTCAATGCAGAGTCTCCACAACCCATCCTTATTTCATATGAATATAGTTGATGCACCCCATGGGGACATACTTGCACGTATAAGTCCCAGGTACAACAAATCCTTCACTTTCATTCTCAACTCCTGTAGCTCTGGGTTCGACATCTGATAAGGCATTATTTCTATTGGTTTAGTCTCAGGTTTTAGGTCTATGATAAATTTGAATTCCCTCTTAGGCGACATCCCAGGTAACTCCTCAGGGAAGAAGTCGGCAAACTCTCTCACCACCAAAAGGTATTCTAGACCTTCCGCTACACGCTTCTCATTTAATGCAAGGATCACATAAATCTTAAATCCCTTGTGCATGCTCTTCTGTAGCTGGAAGGAAGAGATGAACCTCAGGGAAACTCCCTCGTTTTGACCTACAATTACGTGTCACTGTCCCTCATCATAGACCAAGATAAATCGTCTCTCCTTACAGTTGAGTATTGCCTCAAGATATTCCAACTAGTCCATACCGATCACGACATCATAAGATCCTAAGATCGTGACGTACATGTTGGCCCTGGTGAAAACTATCCCAGGTTAAGGCTACGACCTGTAACCTTCCCTCCAACCTTTTCTTTGGCTCCCAAAACCATTTCTACAAGGCTAAACTCATCCTGAACCATTTCCTTTACGTTAATTCTATATAGTGTTGCCCCAGAAATGAAACTCTCTGTAGCACATGGATATATCAAATACTAACGGTCTGGTCAACAACGATACCTAACATCTCAATCACAGTCGACTAGTGTTTTTCCTGATAGTTATTCACCGCTTGATGAATCCAATGGGAATTGCCCAAATCTCCAATGGTAGTTGGTCCAACTGATCCATATGCTCTATTCGTCTCATGAAATCGTTCCTCGAATAGTTCCCATGAAATGTCTTTGAATTTCATGTCCAACTGTGGTAGGATCATATTCCACCATAGAAGAGTGCTCCTCTTTAGTTGAAAGACCACCATGCAGACATTCATGTTGGAGGTATAGTTGTGAAGTTCAAGAACCTTGCCATATTTTTCCAACCATGCCTCAACGGCTACACCATCCGTGGCACCAAAGAACTCAAGAAAATTTGACCTTCTCGATTTCACGGGGAATACTAATGGTACTAGTTGCGCGTGCTATGGAACCTTAGGGGTACAGGTGCCCTGGCCTCATCACAGTACAGATTGTGAATCAAGGCCTCTGACAATCCATGGAAGGACCTTATCAGACCATCATCATCCCTTACAAAAATCGAGTCCATCCCAAGGGCTTGTTCTTTCCCCATAGAGGTTAGACTACGAAGGTATGGGAAATTATGGAGGCGTCACACCTCCTTCCACAACACCATGTTGTGAAGCTATGTGGAATCCTGTAATCAAGATCACTACATGGACATGTTAAAGTTTTAATTAGTGCTAGGTTATTACTCAAGGGTTTACTGTAGTGGAAAGCATGGCGATTGACAGTTGTAGGTTTGAACCTGCTTTGATACCATATCTAACAATCCCAATCGTTACGAATACATGCGATGCAATGCAAAATATTTTATTTTTTTTGAAAGATGGAAGGAAACAACGACAACAGTTAAAAAATGCAACTTGACGATGAACACAACACATGTAGATCAATGGTTGGGTTCACCATGGGAAATTAATTCACAATACAGTGAGCAAGGGGATTACAAATACTGTAGGAAAGCATGTGCAATAAAGCACATGGCAATGAAATATTCAACCCAGCACAAAAAAATAGCATGTGTAAATTAAATTTAATTGCAAGTAACAACTTTAATAGTGTACCTTATCCAAATGTGAATGCTCCAAATTTTTTATCCCGCATGTGCTCCATCTAGTTCCCGCTTGCTAACTGATGTGACCTCAGTGGTACCTCCCAGCCAATGCTAGGGGTACTCTTCTTCCCCCTAATCCCCTCGAGGTGAAAAGGGGCCACACACACAATACCAAAGAATTTCTAGCACCCAACTTTCCTCGCAAGGTCGAGCTACCACTCGCTACCTGAGATGGGTATCCCAAATCCCTCAAGAGAAAGCTCAGTCAAGATAAAAATTTAGCAGTGTAAGGTTATGCACAAAGATCAGACCCATACTCCTCCTCCTCCATCCTTTTTATATAGTTTTTAAGTAATTAGTTTCCCAAATTCCCATTAAATTCCTTTTTCATTAATTTAATTAGGAATAACCTTCCCCGTACACATGTCACCCATCCCCTAGTTGCACCATAAAATTAATTTTATTAATTATTTAATTATTCCTATTTCCCTCACCCACCTAAAATCATTCCTAAAAATTCTCCTTGGTGTCCCAACATTCCCTTACAAATCTTAAATGACTTACACCTTACTTAATTTCTAGCTAAATTCATAAATAGAAAGATCCCAAGGGAAGATTCCTTACTAAGTAAGACATTCAACTTTTTCTTTATGTTTCCCCTTTTTTCCTTTTTAGCTAAAAATCAATTTAGAAAGTGTAGATAAAACAACCATTTACCCTTTTTCTTATTTAATTGAAACTTAATTTAGCAAGTGTAGATGAAACAACCATTAAAATTGACTTTAATAAATAATTTGAATTTCTTACCGCCCTTCTTTTTACATGTTTATATATTATTATTATTGTTTTTTGACCACATGTTCTACTTAGACCTAGGTTTAATTTCACTAGGTTGGGCGACATTTTCAATAGGGATTTTTTTTTTTAAATCTTATTTATCACATCATTCATTTTAAGGCCGACTAGGTTTATTAACTTAACAGTTAAAATCACAACATGCCCTTCAGAACGCACTACGTGTTGCAAGGGTACCACCTTCAAGACACACTACATTCTCTGAGGGTGCCACTCACCTCGTTCTCCTTTCCTTACACGACGTGCCCTTCAGGACTCACTACGTGCTCCAAGGGTGCCACTCGCCTCTTGACTGACTTTGGTAGACATCAAAAACCCCCGGAGTCAATACTTCCCCAGGTGATCTTGTGGGAGACTAAGGACCTCTAAGGAATAAGCCCCCCACCTTATTGTGTGCCAATTATAATCATCGTGAGAAACTGTCACAGTCTTCCCTAATGACATCATGGGTCTTCTCGAACTAGGTAACTGTTAACCTACAATTCTAGGCATGGGAGGAATGCTAGTGGGTTGTGGTAGGGTTGTTGTCCACACCTCTACCTCATGTCTATAGTTGTCCTGGATGACCCCTCTACTCCACATGTGAGTTTGTTTGGTAAGCTATCGTCAACCTGTATCCATCAACGAATCACATCAACCTCAATAATCAATCATCATAACATCTAATCATATGTACATGTGTCACATCAATAACATTCAAACCCAACAGTTCTCTCCCTGACTCAATCCAAAGTCCAAGGGTTTTCAACGATGCCTCTACATCCTCAATGTCCAAAGTCCTTCACAATTAGGAGAACCTAATCAATAGCACTTGTCTATGTGAATACAAAAAAATTACATATTGTCAAATCCATAATGTCTCATAATCATAATCGAACAACCAATAGTATAATAATTTGGATCACTTTCCAGTAAGTGTCCTCAAATATTAAGTTCACTATGTGTGCCCAAGAGCGAGATGTTACATACATCCCCACTTTTTTTGAACTTCGTCCTGAAGTTTCACAATATATAAGTGCCAAAATAAGGTGTATCACATTATCATAAGTCTATCTATCAACAAAAATGGAAACTGTTGGTGCATATCATATGCGTCCTCCTAGGTCACCGAGTGCAGACTTGTTGTCCCACTGGACCTTGAACTGATCTATTGTTTGACATCATAGTTGTTGAATGTGATCGTACAAGATGTGGATTGGCTCAGTAGTGAGTGCACCCTCATTTGATACTTGCAAGGTACTCAAGTCAACAACATGAGTAGGATCACTAACATAATGTCTCAAAACAAAGACGTCAAAGACATCGTGTGTATGCCTCAAAGAATCAGGCAAGGCTAGTAAAATATGTCGTGACCCTCTCCTTTCCATAATATCTTAGGATCCCCTGAACCTACGAGAGATTTTGGCACCTTTCCAAACTCGATCAAACTCTTATGCAGGTTCACCCACAAGAAGACTTGATCACCAATATTCATAACTACGATCGACACGATGCACATCAATATAACTCTACTGTCGATCTTGTTCTTCCTTGATATTTTTTCTTATATTTTTCATTGATATTCCATTTATTGTATCGCTTCTAGTCCCACCAGGACACTATCCTAAAGTTGATCCCAACTCAAAAGCGTCTGACATGGTCGCATGTAGAGAAACTCGAAAGGCACCATCTTAATGGTTCTTTGATAACTGTTGTTATATACGAATTATACCAATGGAAAGAATTATTCCCAATTCTTCTGTTGGTCAATCATGTACATGCACAACATGTCCTGTAAGATTTGGTTTGTTCATTCGGTCTGCTCGTTTTTCTTCGGGTGATACGCAGTACTAAGGTTAAGTTGGGTTGCCAAGGCCTCTTGGAAACTAGTCCAAAATCATCTAGTAAACATCGATCCTCGATCGGATATAATCCTCTTATCCATGCCATGCATCCTCACGATATCGTTGATGAAATCTCTAGCTAAGTTGGGTGCTTGATACGTCATATGCATAAGAATAAAATCAACACTCTTTGTCAGAGTTTCAACTACCACCAAAATCGAGTCATGGCTCCTTGTCGTCAATGGAAATCCAATAATGAAATCCATTGAAATGACCTCCCATTTCGATTTTGGAATAGCGTATGGTTGTATTAATCTTGTTAGATGTTTATGTTCATCCTTCACCTACTGACATTCTAGACATATTGCACTGTAGTTGACTATGTTTTCCTTCATTCCTTTCCAAAAGAAAAAGTTTTTAAGGTCTTCCCTTATCTTCATGATTCCAAAGTGATCCATGTACACTATTCTCTGAGCCTTCTTGGGATCAAACTCCTCAACTCATCGTTCGGAGGTACATAAATCCAACCTTTAAATCTCAATAATCTGTCGTTGTCCATAGTAAATCCTTCAAATTTTGGTACCATCATTGTGTTTGGTCTGATAAAATCCTTGACCTCTGTGTACTAATCATCGTTGCTCTCTAAAGTGAGAATATTTTCATGTAGATTTTTCTGAAGATAATTCAATGAAAAGATGTGTGGTCTCTACTCAACACATCCTCTACTCTATTGATTGTTCCATTTATGTAAGTAATCTCAAAATCATCCTCGCTAAGCAATTCCGACCAATGTCGTTGTCACGCATTCAAGTCTCCTTGCGTAAAGATGTTTTGTAGACCACAGTGGTCCATTTTTAGTTTGAATTCATGTCCAATAAGGTAGTGTCTCCAAAATCTCAAGGCATTAACAATGGCTAACAAACTGCAAATCGTGCATTGCATAGTTCTCCTCATGCCTTGTCAACTTTCTCGAGATGTACGTGATCACTCGACTGTCTTGCATCAAGACCTTGCCTAAGACTTCCTTGGATACATTAGTGCATACCAAGAAGTATATGTCCATGTTAGGGACCTTTAGTTTCTATGCCATTGGCAATAGCTCCTTGAGCCCCCAAAATTCCTTCGCACATTTCTCGGTCCAAACACAATTCTTGTTCTTCCTTTGCAATTCCGTAATCAGATTTTCTATCATTGAAAAACCCTCGACGAATCTTCGATAGTATCCCGCTAAACCCATGAAGATAGACATTTATGGGATATTTGTCAGTGCAGGCCATTCCATAACAGCCTTGACCTTTGTCGGATCCATGATAATACCTTTGTCGGAGATGACATGCCCTAAGTAGTGAATCTTTGATTCATAAAATGAGCATTTAGACAATCTCCCATACAATTTGTTCTCTCACAAACACTGTAGTACCAAGCACAATTTATTTTCATGATCCTCTATCATCCAAGATTAAGTAAAAATATCATCAATGAATACTTGAACAAACTTGTCCAAGTACTTGTGGAACACCCTGTTCATTAAACTGAGAAATACCTCAAGGGAATTCATCAGTCCAAAAGGAAAAATAGTAAACTCATAATTTACAAACCTCGTCTTAAAGGAGGTCTTAGGGATTTCATCCTCCTTGATTTGTAGCTGGTGATACCCTGATCTCAAGTGGATCTTTAAAAACACCATTGCACCCTTCATCTGATCAAACAGATCATCAATCCTTGGAAACAGATATTGATTCTTTACTGTTGCCTTGCTCAATTGATGATAGTCAATGCAGAGTCTCCACGACCCCTCTTTATTTCGTATGAATATAACTGTTGCACCCCATGGTGACATAATTCAATGTATAAGTCCTAGGTACAACAAATCCTTCACTTGCATTCTCAAATCCTGTAACTCTGGAGTCGACATCCGATAAGGAATTCTTTCTATTGTTTCAGTCTTCGGTTTTAGGTCTATGGTAAATTCCAATTCCCTCTCAAGTGGCATCCTAGGTAACTCCTCAGGGAAAAAGTATGCAAATTCTCTCACCACCGGAAGGTGTTCTAGAACTTTCGCAACACCCTTCTCATTTAACGCAAGGATCACATAAATCTTACATCCCTTGTGCATGCTCTTCCATAGCTGCAAGGAAGAGATGAACCTGATGGAAAATCCTCGGTTTTGACCTACAATCACACGTCTTTGTCCCTCACCATCGACCAAGCTAAACTGTTTCTCCTTACAATTGAGTATCACCTCAGGTGATTCGAACCAGATTATACCGATCATGACGTCATAAGATCCTAAGATCATGATGTACAGGTTGGTCCTGGTGAAAACTATCCTAGGCTAAGGCTACAACCTGTAACATTTCCTCCAACCTATTTTTTGGCTTCCAAAACCATTTCTACAAGGCTAAACTCATCCCGAACGATTTCCTTTAAATTAGTTCTATATAGTGTTTCCCTAGAAATGAAACTCTCTGTAGCACTTGGATATATCAAATACTAATGGTTTGTTTAGCGATGGTACTTGACATCTCAATCACAGTCGACTAGTGTTTTGCCTGACAGTTATTCACCATTGGATGAATCCGATGGGACTTACCCAAATCTCCCATGGTAGTTGGTCTGGCTGATCCATATGCTCTATTCCTCTCCCAGAACCATTCCTAAAATAGTTCCCATGACACGTCTTCGACTATCATGTTAAACTACGGTAGGAGCATATTCTACCATAGAAGAGTTCTCCTCTTCAGTTGAAATACCACCGTGCATATCTTCATGTTGGAGGTATAGTCATGAAGTTCAAGCACATTGCCATATTATCCAACCATGCCTCGGTGGTTGCACCATCCGTGGCACCAAAGAACTCTAGAAATTTGACCTTATCGAGTTCATGGTGAATACTAACGGTACTAGTTGGGCATGCTCTGGACCCTTAGGGGTATAGGCACCCTGGCCTCATCTCAGTACAGATGGTGAATGAAGGCCTCTAACAATATATGGAAGGACCTTATCAGACCATCATCATCCCTTACAACAATCGGCTCCAACCCAAGGGCTTATTCTTCCCCCATAGAGGTTAGACTTCGAGGGTACAGGAACTTCTAGAGGCATCACACATCTTTCCATGACACCACGCTGTGAACCTTTGTGGCATCCTCTAATCAATATTACTACATGGACACATTAAAGTTTTAATTAGCGCTAGGTTATTACTCAAGGGATTACTACAGTGTAAATCATGGCGATCCACAATCATAGGGTAGAACCTTCTCTGATACCATATGTAATGACCCCAATCGCTAAGACTACATGCGATGCAATGCAAAAGAATTTTTTTTTTTTTTTAAGACAGAAGGAAACAATGAAAACCGTTAAAAAATGCAACTTGACGATGAACACGACACATGAAGATCATAGGTTGGGTTCACCATGGGAAATCATTTCAGAATACAACGAGCAAGGGGATTACAAATACCATAGGAAAGCACGTGCAAGAAAGCACATGGCAATGACATATTCAACCCAGCACATAAAAATAGCATGTGTAACTTAAATTTAATTGCAAGTAACAATTGTAATAGAATACCTTAGCCAAATGTGAATGCTCCAAAGTTTTTATCCCATACACGCTCCGTCCATCTCTCTCTTTCTAACCAATGTGACATCAACGGTACCTCCCAGCCAATTCTAGGGGTACTCTTCCTCTCCCTAAGCCCTTCGAGCTGCAAAGGGGCCACATCAGTTGTGAGGGAACCATCATCTGATACCTACAAGGTACTGGAGTCAACAACATGAGTAGTATCACTAACATATTGTCTCAAAACAGAGACGTCAAAGACATCATGGGTATGCCTCAAGGAATCAAGAAAGGCTAGTCAAATATGCTGCGACACTCTCCTTTCCACAATCTCTTAGGATCCCCGGAACCTAGGAGAGATTTTAGCACCTTCCAAACATGATCGAACTCTTATGCAGTTTTACCCATAAGAAGACTTGATCGCCAATCTTGATAAATACGATTGACACGATGCTCATCGATATAACTCTACTGTCGATCTTCCTCTTCCTTGATATTTTGTCTTATAGTTTGCATTGATATTCCATTTCTTGGATTTCTTCTGGTCCAACCAAGACACTATCCTCAAGTTGATCCCAAATCAAAGTCGTCTGACATGGTCGCACATAAAGAAACTCGAAAGGCACCATCTTAATGGTTCTTTGATAATTGTTGTTATATACGAATTATACCACTAGCAAGAATTCTTCCCAATTATTCTATTGGTTAATCACATACATGTGCAACATGTCCTGTAAGATTTGGTTTTTTCATTTGGTCTGCCCATCTGTCTTTTGGTGATACGCAGTACTAAGGTTAAGTTGGGTTCCCAAGGCCTCTTGGAAACTAGTCCAAAATCATCTAGTAAACATCGATCCTTGATTGCATATAATCCTCTTAGGCATGCCATGCAGCCTCATGATATTACTGATAAAATATCTTGCTAAGTTGGGTGTCTGATACATCCTACATACAAGAATAAAATAAACACTATTCGTTAGAGTGTCGACTACCAAAAAATTCAAGTCATCTCTCCTTGTCGTCAATGGAAATCCAATAATGACATGCATCGAAATGACCTCCCATTTTCATTCCAAAATAGCACGTGGTTGTATTAATCCTGTCAGATGTCTATGTTCATCCTTCAACTGTTGAAATTCTAAACATATTGCAAGGTAGTTGACTATGTTTTCCTTCATTCCTTTCCAGAAGAATAAGTTTTTAAGGTCTTCTCTCATATTCGTGATTCCCGGATAATCCATGTACACTGCTCTCTAAGCCTTGTCTACAATCACACTCCTCAAATCGTCATTGGGAGGTACATAAATTCAACCTTTAAATCTCAATAATCCATCCTTGTCCATAGTAAATCCTTCAAATTTTGGTACCATCATTGTGTTTGGTCCAGTAAAACGCTTGACCTCTTTGTACCAGTCATCATTACGCTCTAAAGTGAGAATATTTTCATGTAGATTTGTCTGAAGAGAATTCACCAAAAATATATGTGGTCTCTACTCAACACATCCTCTACTCTTTTCAATGTTCCATTTATGTAAATAATCTCAAAATCATACTCGCTAAGCAATTCTGACCAACGTCGCTGTCACGCATTCAAGTCGCCTTGCGTAAAAAAAATTTGTAGACCACAGTGGTCCATTTCTAGTTCGATTTCCATCCAATAAGGTAGTGTCTCAAAACTCTCAAGGCATAAACAATGGCTAACAAACTCCAAATCGTGCATTGCATAGTTGTCCTCATGCCTTGTCAACTTTCTCAAGATGTATGTGATCACTCGAATGTCTTACATAAAGACTTCGCCTAAGCCTTCCTTGCATACATTAGTGCATACCAAGAAGTCTACATCCATGTTAGGGACCTTTAGTTTCAGTTCCATTGTCAACAACTCCTTGAGCCCCCAAAATTCCTCCGCACATTTCTCGGTCCAAACAAAATTCTTGTTATTCTTCTGCAACTTCGTAATCAGATTTTCTATCTTTGAAAAAACCTCGACAAATCTTTGATAGTATCCCGCTAAACCCATGAGGATACACACTTCTCGGACATTTGTTAGTGCATGCCATTCCATAATAGCCTTGACCTTTGCTGGATCCATGATGATACCTTCGTCGGAGATGACATGCCCCAAGTAATGAATCTTCAATTGATAAAATGAGCATTTATACAATCTCCCATACAATTTGTTCTCTCACAAACACTGTAGTACCAAGCATAAGTGTTCTTCATGCTCCTCCATCATCTGAGAGTAAATAAAAATATCATCAATGAATACTGGACGAACTTGTCCAAGTACTCGTGGAACACCCCATTCATTAAACTCAGAAATACCCCGAGGGCATTCATCAGTCCAAAAGGTAAAATGGTAAACTTGTAATGTCCAAACCTCATCTTAAAGGCAGTCTTAGGGATGTCATACTCCTTGATATGTAGTTGGTGATACCCTGATCTCATGTCGATCATTGAAAACACCATCACACCTTTCATCTGATCAAATAGATCATCAATCCTTGGAAACAGATACTGATTCTTTATCGTTTCCTTGTTCAATTGACGATAGTCAATGTAGAGTCTCCATGACCCATCCTTATTCCATATGAATATAATCATCGCACCCCATGGTGACATACTTGGACGTATAAGTCCCAGGTACAAAAAATCCTTCACTTTCATTCTCAACTCGTATAACTCTGGGGTTGAAATCCGACAAGGAATTCTTTCTATTGGTTCAGTCCCTGGTTTTAGGTCTATGGTAAATTCCAATTCCCTCTCAAGCGACATCTCAGGTAACTCTTCAGGGAAGAAGTCTGCAAACTCTCTCACCACAAGAAGGTGTTCTATACCTTCTGCTACACCCTTCTCATTTAACGCAAGGATCACATAAAGATTACATCCCTTTTTCATTCTCTTCCGTAGCTGGAAGGAAGAGATGAACCTCAGGGAAACTTCCTAGTTATAACCTATAATCACACATCTTTGTCCCTCATCATCGACCAAGCTAAAATGTTTCTCCTTACATTCGAATATCACCTCAGGCGATTCCAGCCAGTCCATACCGATCACGACATCATAAGATCATAATATCATGACGTATAGGTTGTCCCTGGTGAAAACTATCCCAGGTTAAGGCTACAACCCATAACCTTCCCTCCAACCCTTTTTTTGGCTCCCAAAACCATTTCTACAAGGCTAAACGCATCCTGAACAATTTCCTTTACCTTAATTCTATATAGTGTTTCCCCAGAAATGAAACTCTCTGTAGCACCTGGATATATCAAATACTAATGGTCTGGTCATCGACGATACTTGACGTCTCAATCACAGTCAACTGGTGTTTTGCCTGACAGTTATTCACCACTGGATGAATCTAATGAGACTTGCCCAAATATCCCATGGTAGTCAGTTTGGCTGATCCATATGCTCTATTCCTCTCCCAAAACTATTCCTCGAATATTTCCCATGACACGTCTTCGAATGTCATGTTCAACTTTGGTAGGATCATATTCCACCATAGAAGAGTGCTCCTCTCTAGTTGAAATAGCACCATGCAGACCTTCATGTTTTAGGTATAGTCATGAAGTTCAAGCACCTCTCCATATTATCCAACCATACCTTGGCAGCTACACCATCCATGGCACCAAAGAACTCGAGAAAATTTGACCTTCTCAAGTTCGTGGTCAATACTAATGGTACTAGTTGGGCGTGCTAAAGACCCTTAGGGGTACAAGCACCCTGGACTCATCTTAGCACAAATGGTGAATCAAAGCCTCTGCAAATATATGGAAGGACCTTATCAGACCATCATCATCCCTTACAACAATCGAATCCAGCCCAAGGGCTTGTTCTTCCCCCATAAAGGTTAGACTACGAGGGTACATGAAATTCTGGAGGTGTCGCACCTCCTTCCACGACACCATGCTGTGAACCTCTATGGCATCCTCTAATCAAGATCACTACATGGACACGTTAAAGTTTTAATTAGTGCTAGGTTATTACTCAAGGGTTTACTGTAGTGGAAACCATGGAGATCCACAGTCATAGGGTTGAACCTACTCTGATAGTATATGTAACAACCCCAATCGTTACGACTACATGCGACGCAATGCAAAAGAATTTTTGTTTTTTTTGAAGATAGAAGGAAACAACGACAACAGTTAAAAAATGCAACTTGACGACGAACACGACACATCCAGATCATAGGTTGGGTTCGCCATGGGAAATCAATTCAAAATACAATGAGCAAGGGGATTACAAATACCATAGGAAAGCATGTGCAAGAAAGCACATGGCCGTGAAATATTCAACCCAACACAGAAAAATACCATGTGTAACTTAAATTTAATTGCAAGTCACAACTTTAATAGCATACCTTAGCCAAACGTGAATTCTCCGAAGTTGTTATCCCGCTCGCACTCCATCCATCTCCCACTTGCTAATCGATGTGACCTCAACGGTACCTCCCAGCCAATGCTAGGGGTACTCTTCTTCCCCCTAATCCTCTCGAGCTACAAAGGGTCCACACACACAATACCAGAGAATTGCTGGCGCACAACTTGCTTCGCAAGGTCGAGCTACCACTCGTTACCCAAGATGGGTATCCCAACTCCCACAAGAGAAATCTCAATCAAGATAAAAATTCAATAGTGTAATGTTACGCAAAAAGATCATACCCATACTCCTTTTCCTCCATCCTTTTTATAGAGTTTTTAATTAATTAGTTTCCCAAATTCCCATTAAATTCCTTTTTTATTAATTTAATTAGGAATAATCTCCCCCATACACATGTCACCCATCCCCTAGTTGCACCATAAAATTAATTTTATTAATTATTTAATTATTCCTATTTCCCTCAACCACCTAAAATCATTCGTAAAAATGCTCCTTGGTGTCCCAATATTCCCTTACAAATCTTAAATGACTTATGCCTTACTTAATTCCTAGTTGAGTTCATAAATAGCAAGTTCCCAAGGGAATATTCCTTACTAAGTTAGAAATTCAACTTTTTCTTTATGTTTCCCCTTTTCTTTGAGTTTCCCCTTTTTCCTTAAATTTCCTATTTCTTTTAAGTTTCTCGCTTTTTCCTTTTTAACTAAAAATCAATTTAGAAAGTGTAGATAAAACAACCATTTACCCTTTTTCTTCTTTAATTAAAAATTAATTTAGGAAGTGTAGATGAAACAACCATTAAAATTGACTTTAATAAATAATTTGAATTTCTTACCCCCCTTTTTGTTACATGTTTATTTATTATTATTATTTTATTTTTACCACATGTTCTACTTAGACCTAGGTTTAATTTCACTAGGTTGGGTGGCATTTTAATTAGGGATTTATTTTTTTTAAATATTACTTATCACATCATTCATTTTAAGGCTGACTAGGTTTATTCACTTAATTATTAAAATCGCGACGTGCCCTTCAGGACACACTCTGTTCTCCAAGAGTACCACCCTCCTCCTTTCATTTTCCTTGCGCGACATGCCCTTCAGGATGCACTATGTGGTCCAAGGGTGCCACTCGCCTCCTTCCCTTTTCCTTGAGCAATGTGCCCTTCAGGATGCACTACATGCTCCAAGGCTGCCACTAGCCTCTTGAACAGCTTTGGTAGACATCAAAACCCCCTGGAGTCAATACTCTGTTAGGTGATCTTGCAGGATACTAAGGGCCTATAAGGAATAAGTCTCATGCCTTATTGCATGCCCCTTAGAATCATCGTGAGAAACTGTCACAATCTTTCGTCATGTCATCGTGGGTCTTCTCAAACTAGGTAATCGTTAACGTATAGTTCAAGCCACAATGGGAGTGTTAGTAGGATATGGTAGGGATGTTGTCCAGACCTCTCCCTCAAGTATGTGGTTGTCCTGCATGACCCCTCTACTCGACATGTGAGTCTGGTTGGAAATATATCGTCAACCTCCATCCATCAATGAATCATGTCTACAATAATAATCAATCATCATAACATCTAATCATATGTACATGTATTACATCAATAACAGTCAAACCCAACATTCTTCACCCTAACTCAATCCAGAGTCCAGGGAGTTTCATCAATGCCTCTGCATCCTCAATTTCCAAAGTCCTCCACACTCAAGAGAACCCAGTCAATAGCACATGTCTATGTGAATACAAAAAAATAACATATCATCAATCCATAATGTCTCATAATCATAATCGAACAACTAATAGTATAATAATTCAGATCACTTGCCAACAATTGTCCTTAAAGAATAATTTTGCTCAGTGCGCACAAGAGCGGGATGTTATAGTTTACAAACAAATCTTTAGTGAACTCTCTTCTATACGAATTTTAGATGGTGTTCCATCATTATATATTTTCCAAAAACATATATAAGTGACACAACCACATAAAAGTAAAAGAGGTTATACATTTATGATCACTTTTCACATTTAAAAAATTATTGAAATAACAATTATGATAATCGTGTATTTATATAATGAAATACAAACATAACTAAATTTAAGATTATATATTTTCAAAGTAAAAATTCTATTGATAGCAGATAATTTTTAAAAGGTTCATTTTATTATTGGAATTATTTTTTATATATAGAATATATGATATGCTAAATTATCTATCAAAAT
>SNQJ01S0025364.1:67322-105885 GCA_010110895.2 Picea sitchensis
AACACACAAATTTGTAATTTTAATTTTGTAAAAGGATAGGCTCTTCGTATTTGTACATTATTCCAACTACATCGAGTGCTCACTGCATAGAAAAACATTGTTTGGGGTGCTCACTGCAGAGAAAAACACACTATCATTTATGTAAAGTCAACAATACCAAACCAAAACTATATATTTACAAAGAGTGGTACAAAATGATGTATGTAAATAATAACCATAATTAAATGAGAGTTTTTGTAAGTTACATGGTGTATACAAAACTCATGTATAAAACATATAATTTGAGAGTTTTTTTTAGTTACATGGTGTATACAAAAATCATGCCTAAAACATGTAATTTGAGAGTTTTTGTTATTTACATGGTGTATACCAAACTCATGCCTTAAACATATAATTTTAAATAGATGCATGCAAATTATAATTTATTTTTTTAAAGTAAAGAGTGTATAGAAAGACCATATCTAAAATATATAGTTTAAAATAGTTACATGTAAAGGGCAAATGCAATAAAAATATAAATAAGTAATATTAAAAAAAAAAAAAAAAAATTAATTTATAATTTAAATGAAATCTAAACATAAAAATATTTACATATGCGAGAAACTTAAATGTCATATCTCAAACTAAAAGTGAATATTAAATACCAATAACATATAATAAAAATTACCATAAACACTTAACAAAAATCCATATGGTTATAGCTCACAAGATTTACTATACATCGAATCCACAAAATTTAAACTTCTTGCCTAAAATATTCATGCAAACATGTAATAATTAAAGTAATTCATGGATTTCCAAATAGATTAAGGTGTAATGTGAAAAGGCAGTGGTTCAACGGCCCATTACATAGGGATTTCTTTCATTTTTGGTGAAGTTCTTCATTTACATTTTAAAAAAATATTCACACTATCTTCATAATAAATACATTTAATAAAAATACGGTTGTAATAATCCATTCAAGAGGGAATAATATATGTGATATCGCGGATGCCTTAAGATTCCTCTGACAACATCTAGGGTTTCAGACGTCGGCCTCCATGGCCTTTGGCTCAGGGGAGCATGACCCCCCTCAACCCCCTTTGCCCCCTGATCTCGCAGCGTTCTAAGCCTTCCTCTCATTTTAAATGAAATCCGCTAAGGGAACTCCTCAGTCCCGTTTTGTAGAAAACCTAGACAAGATTCCAAAAGTCCTTGTTCACTCCCCTTTCTCGAGACATTTCACCCTTTGATTGGCTAAAAATGGTCTGATTGGGCAGTTTACGGAACTCTAGCCATCCCTGAAAGAAATGGCACAATGGTTGGAGCATATTTAGAAGAAAACGATAAAAGGGAAGCTCTCATCTACTTTTTGTGGTAAGGGTTTCTACATTTTCCTCTTCGAAAATAAAGCAGATAGAGATTTTAACTTTAGGAATGACCCATACTTCATGGGTACTCGAGGTATGCACTTGAATAAATTTACTCCAGAATTCAGTCTTGAGAATGATATTCCTTCAGCGGTTCCATTTTGGGTCAGGATTCCCTTCTTACCCCTTCACTGTTGGAATGACGAAACAATAAAAAATATAGGCAACCCATTGGGAAGGTTCATCGATCGGGCTGAGCCCCGAGATGGTCTGCAATCATGCACACGTATTTGTGTAGAAGTAGACCCAGAGAAAGGTCTGATAGAAGCAATCCAACTAAATTTATATTGGTGGTCATAAATTCAAACAGTGGACTACGAACAACTCCCTTTTAAGTGCAAATCCTGCCATGAGTATGGGTATTTAGCCAAAAACTACCCCAAGGTGATCCATGAGAATCCTGAAAACAATGCACCAAAAAAATGGTAGCCATCAAAAAGAAATAAAGCGATGAAAAAGGAAGGAAACCAACAACAAGAAAGGAAAAACAAATTGAGGCCCCCCTCGCCAAGTAAAGTGAAATCCCTAATACAAATTGATGATGAAGCAAAAAGTAGAAGAAACAAATACGATCCCCTCAAAAAATTAGAAGTGGAGTTGATCAGCTCAAAATAAAGTACAGAATAAATCCAACCAGTTCAAGATCCCGATCTCACGTTGTCCCCAGTGGACCCCAATCAGGAGCCCCATGAACATATTCCACTGCAGGAGGACGATAGCCAGGAAGACTCAGGAGAAGAGATGGATATGGAACTCATAAAAAATGCCAGAACTACGAAAATAGGAAGGAAAATCAATAAAAATTGATTGTAAAAAGATACCAACCAAGACAAGGATCTAGGAACTCAACCAACACTGGAGGAAATTCTAAGAAAAGAAGGAAAAAGTGGGAAATCTCTAGCAACAAAGGGACAATCTCAACTCACGAAAGGGGGGGCAACAAAACACACTAGTAAATAATAAAGTTTGTCTCCTGGAATTGTAGAGGACTTGGATAGAGGAAAAAAAATAAGCCATGGGATAACTAATCAGAACAGAAAAACCCCATATCCTCCTAATCTAGGAGACAAAACTGCTGGGAGCCAAGGTCGTGTGATAAATGAAGCAAATTTGGAAAACAAGCTGGGGATCGACGCTAAATGAAAGAGGCACATTGGGAGGGATTTGCATGATTTGGAACATCCAACTCTTAAGAGAATAAAAAATAGTTGAATCTACACACTGGACACTGGTCAAACTAAAGAATCTTCAATCGGGTATCATCTACCTTATTTGTAATGTTTATATGCCTAATAATTATTGGGAAAAAATGGAGTGTTAGGACTCTTGATTGAAAATTAAAGAGCTAGGAGCCCAAGACAATTGCATAATAGTAGGGGATTTTAACAAAACCCTATATCAAGGGGAAATGAAAGGAGGAACCATTGTAAGGGACCAGTTTAGGGAAGAAATGGAGGATCTAATCTCAGAACTAGATATGTTTGGTGTTCATCCCTCTAAAGGGAAACTCACTTTGAGAAATAAAAGGATAGGGGTTGGGCACATAACTTCCATACTTGATAATTTTCTCATTCGTAGCTCTTTACTCCTCCACCCAATTAACATTTCTTCCCAGATTGTGCCTTGGGTTATTTCAAATCATCATCCAATATCCCTCTCCATTGCCAAAGCATAAAATCCTGGACCCATTTCCTTCAAATTTAATCCAATTCGGTTCGAGTCCCTGGATTTCCTCCCCCCTAGTTTCCTCAATCTGGTCAACCTAGGTGGATAGAACCCCTTGTGTACATATGGGAGAAAAAGATAAAAAAGTGAAAAAAATAAAAATAAATGACTGTGTTAAAGTCTCCTACCATAACACAAGACAAGAAGTGTAAAGATATAAAAAGAAGCTAGAAGTTCTACAGGAGGAAATGGACACTAGTGAAATTCAAACAAGACATTTAGTGTAGGAGAAAGAGCACTTTCAAAATTGTTTAAGGGTGCTCCATAATGAAGAAAAGGAGTGGAGACTCAAATCCAGAGATTTGTGCCTCCAAGTGGGGGACAAAAATACTTCCTTTTTCCATAAGTAGTCCAAAGAAAGACAACACAAAAACACAGTGGAGGAAATAAAAATAGCCATAGGAGGCTTAGTTAATTCCTTTGAGGAGATAAAAAAGAAATCCTCGTGTCACTTCAAAAATATCTAGACACAATATGTAGTAGATAACAGAGAGAAGAGTATTCAATTCATGGAGCAGATACTATAGTTGATAAAGGAAGAGAATAACCAAGAATTGAATAAGGTGGTCACATAAGCATAAGTTAAATAAGTTGTCTACCAATTTGATCCCAGCAAATCCCCATGCCAGATGACTTCACTCTCCATTTCTACTGAAATTGTTGGGAAATAATTAAAAAATATTTACTTTGTATGATCATATATTTCCAAATTACTTGCAAGTTAGGAGGAGCCACCGATACCTCTTTTCTTGCCTTGATTCTGAAAGTAAAAAATGCTAACTCATTTGACCGGTTTCATCCCACCTCTCTTTTTAATGTCTCCTACAAAATCCTAACAAAAATTATAGCAAACATAATAAAGAAACTACTCCCAAAAATCATTCTTTCAAATAAAGGGGGCTTTGTGGCTCAGAGGAAAATTTGGGACAACAACATTCTTGTGCAGGAGGACATTCACACTAGTGTTACAAACAAAGAAAAATGAATGATAATTAAAATCAATATGGAAAATTCATTTTATCGAGTGAAACACGAGTTCCTTTTTGATTTGCTCAGAAAATTTAGTTTCAATAACTCCTTTGTCTCTTGGATCGGGGCCTACATTTCGTCCCACTAGATATCGCCCCTAATAAATGGGTGCCCATCTTCAATCATCCAAGTCACAAGAGGACTTAGACAAGGATTCCCACTCTCTCCAATGGTGTATATCATCATGGAAGAAGCTATGAATAGAATACTGGAACATGAAAGAGTCACCAGAAATATCTCGGGGCTGAAAATAGCTAGGGGTGTCAGAAGGATAAATAAATCGCAGTTTGTTGACAACAATATTCTTCTTGGAGGAGCCTCACAAACTATGGCCAAAATATTCAAGCTAGTTCTCGACCAATATGAAATAGCCTTTGGGGGTCTTACCAATAAGCACAAAAGCCAAATTTATTCTTGGAACATAAAAGCTTGTATAATGGCTAGAATTTCCAACATCCTACAATTCTCCTTCTTAAGAGACTGGAAGTATTTCAAGTATCTTGGCACCCACATCAGTATCAAATCCCTTCCTGGAGAGGCATGGCATGTGGTCCTACAAAAAATAAAGGACCAATTCAAAATTTGGGGACAAATTTTGTTGAACCCAACTGGCAGGGTAGTATTAATAAAGTTGGTCCTATCCTCCTTTATAATCTTCCAGTTTTCCGCCCTCTATGCTCTAGTGGGAATCAAAAAATAAATGGCCAAAATTATCAGGAAATTTATTTGTGAAGGGGGAAAAGACAATGGTTAAAAATGCCACATGGTAAATGGCGCAAACGCCCTTCACTCAAAAGGGTCGCTTGACCTCCCGGCCTTGGATTGTTCACAACACTGAGTCGGAGAAACTCCTTCAGTTCCTGTGGCACCTAAAACAAATCTACACACACACACAGGTCTCTTCCTCGAGTGACCACGACTATGACTGTGGGTCTATCTCCTCGCAACTCATACTTCAAGGATATATCGAACTCTCCCTTCTCTTCTTCCCGAAACACACTTTTTCGAACCTTTGAAATACTGCCACACATCTCCTCTAATTCACCAACCCCACAAGGGTTTGGGTTTCATGACTTTGTGAAAATACAAGTCTCTCGCTATGAACTTTCGAGTTCTTGATTCCCGAACTCCTTAATCCACTACCACGTACTCCTCCCATGATCAATGACTGGGATTTAGATCACGACTTCAGACTTTTCAATTCTCCTCGTCAAGTCTTCAAACTTTTCAAACTCTGAAGTATCGAAACACTCCATGGTTATCATCCTCGTAGCTTTACCAGATCTGACGGTCTGGAATCGTTTGACTCCCTCTAAGAACGAGTCTCATTCACTGACTTTCAGTGAAGACTTCAGGGACTTCTCTCCTTGGATATTTCCACTGCTCTCCCTTCTAAACTTAAATTACTTCACTGATTTTCTCATGAATGGAATCATGCTACTTCTCTTGAGATTTCGAGTTTTAAAACTATGTCACACACTCCTTGCCTACATCATTACACTCCTTCCTGGGCATTTGGGACACCATCTCTTCTAACTTAGATTCGGTCCAAGCAGAAATATACCGATCGAGGGCACTCCTTGCCGGACACTAGCACCTTGCACTAAGCTCAATGAGAGAAAGGTCGAAATATACTCAGTCAGGCACTCCTTGCGGACACTATGCACACCTTGCACTAGCTCAATGAAGAGAAACAATTGAAACCTATCTACTCCTCACAATGACTCATACATTCAACAAAGCAAATGAGGTCATGTATTCAACAACAGGAAATAATAGAGAATTTCAAAACAAGATAAGGCCTACCATTTACTCATTGAGATAAAAACGAAACAATCCACATTTGGGACAATATATTCCTCTATTATATTCATCCAATTGGAGCTTACATGCATTCAAACAATATTTCTCTGTGTCTCCCAGCTCTAAGATTACAATGGAAATATACACACTAGATTCAACATCCTCTCCTTGGAAACAATACAAAGTTTTATACAAAGAGGTTCTCTTAGAGCCTTCTATCCAACTACTCTACACTTTCTTAATGGAATTGAATGCTATCAACTACTTAGCACTTATAACAATAAATATCAAGTCAGACATATAAGAGCGCAAGCTCCAAATCTGTACTGTGATCCGATTCATTAAAACAAAATACATCTCCCCATCGATCTCACATGATGGCTCAGCCTCCAGTCATTAAATATGTTCACTACCCAAAAAGGTTTGTTAGATGTTACATTAATACATTGATCTTCTTGAAATTCAAAATGTTTCAAAATATGCGCTAGTGCACCCAACAATTTTCCACGCTTGTTCTTTTTTGGCGATGCTCTTGCATCATACTCCCTTGGTTGAAAAATTCAAGGACTCTTGTCCATGAGATCCTGCACAGATATTCCATGCTTTTGGATATCCTCTTCTCCCACCCAACTAGGATCTTGTAATGGTCATCCATTCCACTTCACCATGTATTCAAAATATGTCCTCCTTCTGGTTTTCTTACCAACTTGCTGACCTATAATATTTTCCATCTGTGTCTTCTCTGCTACAAGAATCTGTTTCTCCCACTAGATCCTCCATTGATCTTTAGATCCTTCAACTCCATCCTCCCTGTAAGGATACAATTCTGCAATGTTGAATATGGGTGATATACCCACATCTTCTGGTATATCTAACTCATAATCATTTTTGCCAAACCTCCTCAAGATTTTACATGGTCCTCTCTTTCTAAACTTTAGTTTATTGTATATCCCCCTCAGGAATATATCTTTCCTCAAATGTGATATAACTTGATCTCCAACTTCAAATTAAATCTTTCTCATGTATTGATCAACTCTGTGCTTGTATTCACCGTTGCTCTTCTTCAACTTCTCCTTGATCTGATTGTGAAGTTCCTGCATTTCTACAGCGAAATCTTCGGCTCCGACGCTCCTAAATTCACTCTGCTTCTGATCTCTCAATTCAAATACTCCCCTCAAATTCATTCCATAATCTATCTGAAATCGACTTTTCCCAGTGCTCTTGTTGACTGAGTCATTATATGCAAAATCGGCTTGTGCTAGAATTTGATCCCACTAACTTTGGTGTTCAATGACTAAACTCCTCAACAAATATCCTCATCTTATATTCACCACTTCGGTCTATTCGTCCATTTTCAAATGATATGTAGAACTAAAAGATAGCTATGTCCCCAAAGTTTTCCACAACTTCCTCTAGAAATCACCAACAAATTTGGTATCCTTGTCTGGAACTCTACTCCTGGGAAATCCATGGAGTCTCACAATCTCTTTGAAAAAACAAATTGCAACATGCATTGCATCACTGGTCTTCTGGCATGGGATAAAATATGCCATCTTCGAAAACCTCTCCACCACCAAAAATATGGAACCACTTCCTCTCTATGTCCTTAGGAATACCAACACAAAATCCATGCTTATTGCATCACAAGGCCTCTCTGGAATAGGAAATGGTTGATACAACCCATTGTTTTGTTTCTTCCCCTTTGCATGCTGAGAAATCTTACAATTGTTTGCAAACTTATTCACCTCCGCTCTAATACCTAGCCAATAATATGAATTGTTTAATTGGGAAAATGTTTTTTCATGGATGAAGTGTTTGTATAGACCTCCGTTGTGATTTTCCTTCAACAAATTCTCCCTCATCGAGCATCTTGGTATGTAGAACTGGCATCCTTTGAACAACAACCCATCTTGAATCAGATATTTGGCCCACTGGATCTTGTCTTTGAGTACAGGATTTTCACACTCTTCATATGCCTCTCCAGAATATAGATCACTGTGGTACATTTCCTTAAGGTGATCAAACCTCAAGGTCTTGACTTGAAATTCCTGCATAATCAAAATTCTCCTACTCAATGCATCAACAACCTTGTTAACATTTCCAGAAATATGTTTAATGACAAAAGTGAAATTTTGCATAAAATTTATCCATTTAACGTGTCTCTGGTTTAACTTCTCCTGTCTGGTTATGAATTGAAAAGCACGATTATCGCTATACAAAATAAACTCCTTCGGTACCATATAGTGCCTCGATTTCTTCAAAGCTTGGATTATTTAATAGAACTCTTTGTCGTATGTGGAGTACTTCCTTTTAGCTTCATTTAGCTTCTCACTGAAATATGCAATAGGACTATTTTCTTGATTCAAAACTGCTTCAATTGCAACTCCACTCGCATCACACCTCACATGGAATGTCTTCCCAAAATCTAGTAAAAACAGAATTGGTTGTTCAATTATTTTCTCCTTCAATATATTTAAGCTCCTCTCTGCCTCTTCTCTCCACTTGAAATATTTGTGTCTTCTCTTCACTGTATCCATCATTCAAGCACTAATCCCACTAAAATTTCTGAATAACTTTCAATAGAAACTTCCTAATCCATGGAAGCTTCTTACCTCAAAGATATTCTTCAGTGATCGCTATTCTCTGATTGCTTTCACCTTTTCGAGATCCATCTTCAATTCATTCGAAGAAATCACAAAACCCAAGTATATGAGTTTTGTCTTCATGAAAGAGGACTTTTTCATATTAATCAAAACTTTTCTTGCTGCAACCTCCTCATCACCAATGTTAAATGTCTCAAGTGCTCCTCCTTAGTCTTGATAAATACCATCATATCATCCAGATATACAATTACAAACTTACCAATGAAATATTTTAACACTTCATTCATCAGCCTCATAAAAGTACTCGGGGAATTTGTTAATCCAAAAGGAATAGGAAGCCATTCATAGAACCCTTCGTTTGTCTTGAATGTTTTTTTCCACTCATCACGTTCCCTCATTCTGCTCTGGTAATATCCAATTTTCAAATCTATTTTTGAAAAATATTTATCCCCACTCATACAATCCATCAAATCATCCGTCCTTGGTAGTGGAAATCTATATTTGATGGTGATCTTGTTTATGGCCCTCGAGTCCATACACATTCTCCATCAACCATACTTATTTGGACTTAATACAGTTGGTACTACACATGGACTCAAGATTTCCCTGACCAATCCTTTGTCTAATAGATATTGAACCTATCTTTTCACTTCCTCATTCTCTTGAGGTGTCAATCTGTACGTTGCTTTGTTCGGTAGGCTTCCTCCTGGTATCAAGTCAATGTGATGATTTATACTTCTAATAGGTGGCAATGAGTTTGGCAACTCATCCACTGCAATGTCAGCAAAATTTTCTAACAGTTCTTGAACTTCCTTAGGCAAATATTCCATCGAAGTACTGGTAAGGATAACTCTTAGATTCCTCTCTACAAAAAACTACATCTCATGTTCCCTCTTTACTTGCTTAAGGAGTTCCTTCCCACTCATGAGCATGGATGATTCTAGGGGCTAAATTTCTCTCATGGGCTAATTTTCCATAGTTTTTCCAAAAAATAGATTCGCTATTCTAAAAATGATTCGCCCAAATTCTATAGTATAAAATTATTTCACCTTAAAAATCACCAAAATTTTATACAAACTATATAAAATCCTTATAAATTTGTATATTTTTACAAAAATATCGCCAAACATTTTATAGTTGGCATATGAAGGATTAGTAAGATTCGCCAACGTTTCTACATTTTAAAATAAATTTCCATCCTTAAAATCATCCCTGCTCATGAGAAGCATGCTTGCATTGGCTTCATATTTCGCCTTGTTCTCTTCAATTGGTAGCAACATGTGTGTCCTACCATTTTCTCTAAGGTATATGTATTCCTCCTACCATCATGAATACCATTCATGTGATATTTCCAGGGTCTTCCCAACAAAACATCATAGACATCCATAGGAATCACATCACATAAAATTTCATCTCTATATCTGCTTATTTTAAATTCAACCACGGACTGTTTAGTAATTGTTACTTGATGACCCTTATTAAACTATGAGACCTTATATAGGGTTAGATGTGGATTTTCCTCCAGCTCTAACTTCTCCACCATCTTTGTGGATACTAATTTGTCAGTGATCCCACTGTCAATTATCACCTTGCAAACAATGTCCTTCATTTTGCAAGTTGTCCTGAACAAATTGTTCCTTTGTGTTGGTTTTTCAGTCTCTGGCTCTTGATTCAAAAGGACCTTCTTCATCATCATGGATCCTCCATCCTCTACACCTTCTGCCTCAACATATTGCTTATGTTCTTCCCAAATGTGATCTTCTCCTCCTTTCTTCCTCTCGGGACAATCCCAAGACATAAGTCTTATTTTTCTACTGGCATAATATCTCACTTATCCTCCTTTGCCTCTTCCTCTAGGAAAAGAGCTTCTACCACCACTCTTCCTTCCTCAAGAACTTTTTCCTCTCTCAAAGTCACTATGTGGTGTCTTTTCCTTGTCTTTGGGCTTCTGGGATTTATCCTAGGAAACTCCTTTTCCTTTGTTCAAACTTCAACCTCTATTTTGTTGACTCTATTTCCTGGACAACTTCTCCTCTTCCCTCAATGTCATTTGATACGCATCCTCTACATTCCTGAATTTCTCCATGCTGATTTCATCCTAAATTTCACATCTCATGCCATTGATGTATCTAGCAACTTTCTATGCATCTCTCTCTCTCTCTGTCCCTCTTTAATGTTCAATTTGCAGAACTCTTATGTGTACTCCTTCACAATCAATCCTCTCTGTCTCAGGTTCTTCATCCTCCTGAACAGACTTATCTGCTAATCCTTGGGTATGAATTTTTCCTTTATCTTGGATACCATTCGATCCCAACTCTTGATCTTTTGTTTTCCCTTGCTCCTCCTATCAGCCTACAGTTCATCCCACCACAGTGTTGCATGCCCTTTCAACCTAGTGACAACATGTCTTACCTTTTTCTCCTCTTCGACATCCTCATAGTCAAAATACTTTTCCATTGCTCATATCCAATCAAGAAATTCTTCTGTGTCTAAATTTCTTTCATGCATAGGGATGCCAATCTTTGCTTTGGAACCCAATTTGACAACCGCTCTTAATAAGCGTTCTTCTACAACATCCTCAGCTACAACTTCTTCAACTTCTATTTCTTCAATTTCTTCCTCATTTATGTCTCCAACATTAGGTGCTCTCCTCTTTATTATTTCCATGGCATCTAGCCTCACACATAGTTCTCTCATCTCCCTTTCCATATCTCTATTGGCTACAGGTGGGTCAACACATATTTAGGTGGAATTGTGCTTGTTAGCACTCTATAAAT
Source organism: Picea sitchensis (assembly GCA_010110895.2). Taxonomy (NCBI): domain Eukaryota; kingdom Viridiplantae; phylum Streptophyta; class Pinopsida; order Pinales; family Pinaceae; genus Picea; species Picea sitchensis. The sequence goes on from SNQJ01S0025364.1 coordinate 78,669, forward strand.
TGTGTCTAGTTGATAGACAAATGACATAGGTAACTATTTCAACCTGATTTAGAGTTGAGGTAATAGCCTTCTCAACTCAGATAGGTCTCTCTCGTGTCACTTGATATTTCTTTGATAATCAGTGGCTAAATTTGGTTTGTTTTGGGGGGGTTTTATAAACTTTTTGGATAAGAAGAGGAGGGACACTCAGGGCTATGGAGTCAAAATTATGAAAATGAATGAAAACATTGATTGGTCAATAGAAATCTCTAGAACATAAAGGCTAAATGAGGCAATGAATCTGAGTTGTAAATAATATTTTCAGAGTGTAAGAGGAAATGGGAAAAACAAGTAACTGCATCAGAGCATTAATACAATGAATACTGAATTAGTTAGGAAAAATACACATAGTTTAAATTGTTGAAGCCAAGAGCATCACAAGATGAATTATGAGCCTTTAACTATCCAATTTAAACAGATGAAAATGTAAATGGAATTAAAGAACACAGGAAATACAAACATTGAAGGAAGACAAAACTCATATCATAGGAATTATAATATTTTCATAAATAGTTCAAAACGCTTATGCATATGTATTCAATTCAGTCCCAGAAAAATTACAATAGAGTCAAGAACCACCAAAATTGTGCCCTTGTACTTCTTCCCATCATTAATACACTCAAAACCTCTAACACTTATACAATTCGAGTTCCTTGAGTGTGCAACCAGTTACAATAACTGAAATGAAATGTTTCAGCTTCTACAATGATTACAACTGACAGTTTTCAGAAAAAACGTTTAATCCAAACTGCTTTTACCTCCGATGTAATCCGGGTAAAAACATGTGTCTAACAAATAAACTATTGTAGTTTTTCTTGGCCCACCTTCACATAATTAACCTCCTTGATATTTCAATCCCTGATATGTATGTGTTCCCTCCATCCAACCTTTGACTTTTCCACATTATAAATTAAGATTGTTTCCCATGATTTCACGTGATTCCATAAATTAAATATTGGATTAAATATTAATATTAATATAAAAATATAAAAATATTTATATTAATAATAATAAACCATTTTTCTATTTTCTTAGGACTTTGGGTATATGAGGCTTAACACATGACTTTGTGGATGGGATAAGGGTGCTTAATAAAAGGAATGTTTTTTATTTTCAACGAGAATAAGAAAATAAGGATAAAAATGAATGAAGTGATTGAACTGGGGGATTTAGATAAGAATTTATACTAGATACAAGTTTGAGATATTTGCGAAATTTTTGGCTGATGGAGGACATGACTATTTTGGATGATAAGTTAAGTGAATGATTTAGGTGATGGGAGATTGACAGAGATGGTGAAAAAGTTTGAAAATCTGAGTGGAAAAATAACACAAGGACAAGTTTAATTGGCAAAAAATAATTCAAATTAGTAGGTGATCTACGGTCTGCCGAGTCTCATCAACTTTCGATATCGGGGGTTGAAAAGAACAATTTTGGGTAGACCACTTTTCACCCTGATGTTCCTCTGAGGGTGCCACATGTCCATGAATGAAACCACAATAGTTTTCCCTGTCCCGCCTTTGCATAATTAAACTTCGTTCTCTTTCACTGCCCGATATGTGCCTTAGTTGTTGATCCATTTCATTTCAAGATCTATGGTCTCCTGGGTTCTACCTTTCGTGCCTTTGCCATATTTTTCCATATGCTTCCATATGTGACCTTATCCCCCAAACTATCATGCTTCCATAGCGATGTATATCTTCACTAAATTTTCGAGACTTGGATCCTATCTGAAAATTGTTATGGTGATAACATAGGCTCCAATTAAGGATGCTATCCTCCTTGCGAGGTAGAAAAGAACTGTAGACCTAGTGCATGATCCATTGGGCTGCTCCCAAAACATGTGTGTGTACCCTGCTCTGACCTGTCACTAGTATCTGTTGAAAACCGAACTTTGTACACTGCTCTCAACTGGATACTGAAAATTGAATACACCGCTAAAATGTGACTATACACACTATTGGAAATCCAAACTGAAAAAATTATTGACCAACAAGCTTATTTTCACACTCCTATCTACTCTAAGACTGCTAAAAGGAATACTCAATCAAGTGATTATAAAGTGCCAATGCAACCAATCAAGCAATTGGCTTCCCGATTTTTCTCCGATCACATATTTCTTAAGTAAGCAAACAAATGTAAAAGATAGCAGCTGAAAACACAAGTTGAACCTAAAACTTGAACTTATGAATAAAACAAACTCCTCCTTCAATGATGACTGTAATAGGATGGTCACGGGATCTTGAAAACCATGGAAATTCATTTCTTCTTGATGAGCAAAAACAGGAAGAAAAGCCTCTTTCATAAGTGTTTGTTACTCTTTCTCTATTTCTTTTGTTTTGAGAACATTTTCAAATGAAATGGAAGCAATAGGATTGTATACTTTCCCATTCATATCAACAAAAATATTCATACATTCTTGAACATCTTCAAATTTGACAGCCATATTATGCATCCTCTTGTTCATCAAACAATTCTGACTTGATTTCATTAAACTTCCGGAAATTTTCTTGAGGATTGTCAATTTGACTTTCAAATGAATGAATGGAAATATCCTACTCATAATCTTCTTGCAAAAGTGAAAAACTAACAACATGCACTATTTCACAGTCTAGAGTTCCCATGGATGCATTTTCAAAACCATGATTTTCAAATGAATCAAATAAAACCATTGCCTCTTCATTATATTTTTGTATTACTGATTGAAAAATGGCATATGTTGTTTTTTTTCTTTCCTAAAGCTCTATGTCATTTGTTTTCTCATTGTTGGACGTTTCCATAGATGTAGTTTCAGAATCCTCATCTATGTCTAGGACACTTAGAATTTGAACAACCATATCATTCATAGGGGAAGAAAGACAACCTTGAAACACTTTGTCTTGTTGGAAATCTTGTTGAATATCTTCATCAAGTTTAGGGGAAGGAAAATGATTTTCAACAACAATTTCTTGATCAGCTCCACCTTCAACCAAAGGAGGGGATACTATTTGTTGTTGGGATGAATAGTCATAAAGGGCTTCTATGATTTCATCATTCATATAGTCTTCATCACCAAAAACATTTTTAAGGTATTTAATGAAATGTTCACAAAATTCACAACAATCTTCAAACACCAAGAATGAAGGATTAGATTCTCCATAATGCTTAAATAATGTTATGTGGAAATCGTTAAGAGAGTGTAATCTTCCTAGTTTTAAAACTTCATACCATAATCTTTCTTTCCCCTCTAGAGTAGCCATAAACATTTTCATCAAACAATCCTCATGAAATTCAACACCCAACTTACATATGTGCATGTGAAATCTAATCAAGTGAAGGACAACATCATTTCCTTTCCCATCTTCGAATTTAGGAAAATATTTTTGCCAACTTATTTGAGGAATACGATTTGGAAAGACAGGAATATGAGATCGATTCATTGGAGCATACCTTGCATATATTGAACTCATCTTCGGACAGTGGAGTCACTAATGATGCTTTGGAAAATGGATTCTGCATTGAGAGTGCAGTCGCTAGTGAAAATTTAAATTTTTGGATTCTTCTACCAGTGGAATCACCTTCAAACTGATTTTTTGATGTGTGGAGTCGCCAGAGCAGGAATAAAACCAATATGTGCCTAAGTTTCTTCTTCTCTTAGAAATTAGTTCTCAACTATGTCGTTCTTTCCCAGGGAATAGTTTTCAATTTCGTCCCGAAGAACGGGGCCAAAATGTTAGCACTCTATAAATTTTGTCCTGCTGATAGACAAACAACAGAGGTAACTGTCTCAACCATCCTTAGAGCTAAGGCACTAGCCAACTCAGCTCAGAGAGGGATCTCTCATGTCACTTGATATTTCTTTGATAACCAGTGGCTAGATTTGGTTTTTTTGGGGGGGTGCTTATAAAGTTGTTGGCCAAGAAGAGGAGGACACTTAGGGCTATGGAGTCAAAATTCTAAAAATGAATGAAAACATTGACTGGCCAATAGAAATCTAAAGAGGATAAAGTCTAAATGAGGAAATGAATCTGAGTTGTAAATAATATTTGCAGAGTATAAGAGAAAAGGGGAGAAACAAGTAACTGCATTAGAGCATTAATAAAATGAATTATGAATTAGTTACGAAAAAATACACACAGTTTAAATTTCTTAAGCGAAGATCATCACAAGATGAATTATGGGCCTTTAACTAATTTAAATAGATGAAAATGTAAATGGAATTAAAGAACATAGGAAATACAAACATTGAAGGAAGACAAAACTCATATCATAGCCATTAGAATCTTTTCATAAACAATTCAAAACGCTTATTCATATGTATTCAATTCAGTCCTAGAAAAATTACAATAGAGTCCAGAACAACTAGAATTGTTCCCTTGCACTTTTGTCCATCATTAATACACTCAAAACCTCTGACACTTATACAATTTGAGTTCCTTCAGTGTGCAACCAGTTACAATAACTAAAATGAAACATTTCAGCTTCTACAATGATTACAAATGATAGTTTTCAGAAAAAACGTTTCATGATCCCTGCAGATTCCTCTGACGCTCCATCTCCTTCCTCTGCCATGTTCTCTTTGAATGTCACTCATAATATTTCAAATATAATTTCATTTATCCATATTCGCATTAAATACTTGGGAATAATATATTTGAAATAAAAATAATTCACAAATATTTTATATCCTATAGAATTAAATTTCCATAACTGTGAAAACTGTGTATTTTTTCCAATTGACCATGTTTGGTAAACTACCTTTTATCTTCTTCTTTTACTCCTATAAATATTTGGATAAAGAATTATCCAAGTGTTCGTTCAAGTGCATCTTCCCATTTAAATATTTTTCATGGAAATAAACATTAATTTCTTTAATTTGTAAAACTTGCCTCCGTAAAACCTTTTCACCATGAGGAGGAATTTCAGTCATTAGAAATTCCATATTTTTTGTTGAAATGCATTCCTGGAAAAATGTTGCACATTAAACATATGATAAATGGTGCATTTATTACATTGGGCTTGGGCTGGAGTGGTTTAATCCAAACTGATTTTAGCTCTCATGTGCTCCATGTAAAAACACCTGTCCACCAAATAAACTATGGTAGTTTTTCCCGGCACACCTTCACATAATTAACCTCCTCGCTATTTCAATCCCCGATATGTATGTGCGCCCTCCATCCAACCTTTGACTTTTCTACATTATAAATTGAGATTTTTGCCCATGATTTGACATGATTCCATAAATTAAATATTAATATAAATATTTTAATATAAAAATATTTATATTATTAATAATAAACCATTTTTCTATTTTCTAAGGACTTTGGGAATATGAGGCTTAATACATGACTTTGTGGATGGGATAAGGGTGCTTAATAAAAGGAATATTTTTCGTTTTCAATGGGAATATGAAAAAAAGGGTAAAAATGAATGAAGTGATGGAATCGAGGGATTTAGATAAGAATTAGACTAGATATAGGTTTGGGATATTTGCCAAATTTTTCGCTGATGGAGGACATGCATATTTTAGATGATTATTTAAGTGAAGTATTTAGGTGATTGGATCTTGATGGAGTTGGTGAAAAAGTTTGAAAATATGATTGGAAAAATAACACAAGGACAAGATGCATTGGGAAAAATTAATGCAAATTAGCAGGTGATCTATGGTCTGCCGAGTCTCATCAACTTTCGATATCGGGGGTTGGAAAAAATGATTTTGGGTAGACTTATTTTCTCCTCGATGTGCCTCTAAGGGTGCCACACATCCATGAATGAAACCACGGTAGTTTTAACCGACTCGCCTTCACATAATTAAACTTCATACTATTTCATCGCCCAATATGTACCTTAGCCATTGATCCAGGCTGTTTCAAGATCTACGGTCTCTCGGGGTTTACCTTTTGCACTTCCGCCATATTTTTCCATATGCCACCATATGTGACCTTATCCCCAAAACTATCATGATTCCATAGCAATGTAGCTCTTTGATAAATTTTTGAGACTTGGATCCTATCTAAAAATTGTTATGGTGATAACATTGTTGACGCTTTTGATATCTCTCCTCCTGATATTATCTTACTCCTTTCTTTACAAAATTCAATTTTGTACTCACTCTCATATATCCCTTTCCTACGATCTGTAGAAAAAACAAGCTCTGATACCACTTCTATCGCAAACCCCCTTCTCTCCAAAGGGTCGCTTGACCTCTCGGTCTTGGATCATTCACAACACTGAGTCAGAGTGATGCCATGGATCCCTGCAGCACCTGAAACAATTCTACTCACACACACAGGTCTCTTCCTCGAGTGAACATAGCTATGACCATGGGTGTATATCCTCGCAACTTGGACTTCGGGGATATCCCATACTCTCCCTTCTCTTCTTCCAAAAACACGTTGTTTCGAACCTCCGAACTCCTGCCACACATCTCCTTAGATTCGCCCGCACTAGAAGGGTTTGGGTTTCGTGACTTCACGAAACTCCAAGTCTCTCACTACGAAATTTCGGGCTCCCGATTCCCAAACTCCTTAATCCACTGCCATGTATTCCTCTTGCGATAAATGGTTGGGATTTAGATTAGGACTTCAAAATTCATGATTTCGCTTTGTCAAGTCTTCAAACTTGCCAAACTCTAAAGTACTGAAACACTCCATGGCTATCTTGCTCATATCTTTACCAGATCTGACGGTCTAGAATTGTTCGAATCCCTCTAGGAACGAATCTTATTCACTGACTTTCAATGAAGACTTCAGGGACTTTTCTCCTTGGATATTTCCATTGCTCTCCCTATTGAACTTAACTTACTTGAATTCCTCTGGACACTTCCTTCTACACTTAGTCAAATCTTGGTCTGTGCACACCTTGCAATAGATTTTCCTCCACACTCAAGTTCTCCTTGTGGATGGATTTGCGCTCCTTGCGACTGTCCTCCAACCACTTTCGTCTCTCGTGACTGGATTCAAGCTAGTTATCCTGACCTTTTGAGTCTGAAAACTCTGTCATGCACTCCTTTCAAACGCTAATGCACTCCTTGGTGACATGGATTTCACTATCTCTTCCGATCTTTTGAGTCGAAACAAACCCAGTCATGCACTCCTTTCGGACACTATGCACACCTTGCACTCACTCAATGAAGAGAAACAATTGAAACCTATCTACTCCTCACAGTGATTCATACATTCAACAAAGCAAATGCGGTCATGGATTCAAGAACAAGAAATAATAGATAATTGAAAAACAAAAGAAGGCCTACCATTTACTCATTCATATAGATACGAAACAACACACATTTGGGACAATATATTCCTTTGTTATATTCATCCAATTTGAACCTACATACATTCACATAATATTTCTCTATGCCTCCTAGCTCTTAGCTTACAAAGGAAATCTACACACTAGATTCAGTAGCCTCTCCTTTGAAACAATACAATTTTTTATACAAAGAGGTTCTCTTTGAGCCTTCCCTCCAAATACTCTACGCTTTATTGATGGAATTGAATGTTATAAACTACTTAGCACTTATTAAAATAAATATTGAGTCAGAAAGATAAGAGCGCAAGCTCCAAATCTATACTACGTTCCGATTCATTAAAAAAAAATGCATCTCCCCATCGATCTCGCACGATGGTTTAGCCTCCAGTCATTAAATATGTTCACTACCCAAAAAGTTTTTTCAGATATTACATTAATACATTGATCTTTTTGAAATTCAAAATGTTTCAAAATATGTGCTAGTGCACCCAACTATTTTCCACGCTTGTGATTTGTTGGTGATATTCCTGCATCACTAAACTAGTTTATTTTCTATTCCCCTAAATAATATGGGGGTATGGGTATTTGAGACTCGAAAAAGATAAAATTATCCATGAGGAAAAAGATAATTTGGTGATTAATCACTGGAGGAAACAAATGGTGGAAAAAAGAAATCTGCAATAAGTACCTCTCAAAAGTCAGAAAAAAGATTTTTGGATGTTGTAAACCTTTGTCAATTAGGTTCCCCCATATGGAATTTAATTTGGGCATCAATGTCGCTCATCCAAAACTACCTGAGCTAGAACCTAGGAGACAATAAAGAAATTAATATTTTTGAGGATCACTTCTCAGACAGGGAAATACTCTCTTGTATTCCTACTCTGGACCATTTCAGGCATTGGCTAACCTCAAAAGAAAAAATCACTCTCTTTGATATTTCTAATTGGAATTGGAACGTTGCTTGGGAAAATTGGAACCTGGGATAGGTCCCCCCCCTTGGAAATGAGACCCATTAGTTCCTCCTAGTGGTCTCAGGGTCTGCCCTAGTTCACCTTAGTCAAAGGGATAACATAATTTGGGGATAAGAAGGGTACACAGTGAGGTTGGGATAAAAAATTCACCTCTAAGATAACAAATGTGTAACCCAAATAACCTTTCAAAGATGAATTTATTCGGTTGGAAGTTGGCACACAACAATCTTTTAACAGGAGAAAAGTTGAACAAAATAGGTTATATGGGGCCTTTCATATGTTCTCTCCGCAACCAAAATCTTGAAAGCATTGACCACCTTTTCCTAAATTGATTTTTCACCAAACAAGTGATGCATAGCATCTACTCAGATCTAGTCCCTCAAATATCCTAGACGACAAGAAGAAAAAAATTGATTAGAAAATGGGGTAAACAGTACAAACGCTCACTTCATAGGAATCCAAATATAAGTCGAATATAGAAGGCCTCGATTAAATTTGTATGCTGAAAAATATGACTGGTAAGAAACAAAAGAATTTTCAAAGAAAATCTTGCCCCCCCCCCCCGCTAGTTGCAGCTCTCGCGATCAGCCAGTTGGGGGAGTACATCTCATCCAAAAAATTGACAACCCAGGCAGGTATTCCGTTGCTAGAAGAATAAGAATTCTAGCTAAATGAAATAAATCTACCTGCACTTCACCCCATCACTTTGCCAAAAAGGTCATCATGCTGGCAACTTCAAATTCCCCCCTGGGATTTCAAAAATTGGCTAAATACCCAAAATAGTCATGTTCTGTATTTTGATGGTGCCTCAAAAGGGAACCCAAGGTAGGAAGGTGATGGAGGGTTTTTGTTCATCCCTACAGGAAAAATATTGCTAACTTAATCGTGGAATTTGGGCATAACCACCAATAATCTAACAAGGGCCTATGCACTCTTCCAAGGACCTCAATTATCCCATGAATGATAGCTCAACCGATTGATTTTTCTAGGGGACTCCAAGAACATAATTAGGTACTTCATCAAAAGAACAATTCTGAATAACACAAATATGGAAAGTCTCATAGAAAGAGGCATAGATATGCTATCTACCATGCACTCTACCTTTTACCATATTCGACCCATAAACAATGGGATAGCAGACGGACAAGCTAATCTATCTATAGAAAGAGGCCCAGGTCATATGGAAGTCCTGGGAAGGCTCTCATTTCTTTCTCCCTATAATGCATCAACCCCCTTTGATTTTATCTCCACCACTCCCACGCGACAATTCAACAAAAAGGAATTATAGGTAAGCCGAGCATCAAGCTTGGGGGATTTGTGTACTTGAGAATTATCTAGTTCGTGGGAGCTAGTACACTCCAGCACATGCATATGGATATCTTGGTATGCAAGGAGTTCATACTCCATGGGACCCTACTCCAATCGTCACTCTATGTCTGCCTAGTCTCTAGCTCCCTCACCGCTTCATTAATTTCTCTCATGAAGAAGGATTGTGAAGGGATTGAAGCCATGATCCAGAACATATGGATGCTAGTAGTGCCTTCTGCATCCTCACTAGAGCGTCAACCATCCTATAAGAATGCACAGACTCTATTCTTAGGCATAAGAAGAATTGAAGATGGACATAGCCCGATTCATTGGCTTTTCCAGCTAAAGAAGAATTTGATAATGCGATGTTTTTCATGGGAAGGGAATTTAAAGAGAAGAGGTAGTCTGAATTCAACGAGCAACTCTAGAAAACGTGGTGAAGCAGGAAAGGAATCAGAAAACAAAGACTGCCCAAGGATCAACATAGTCACTGGTTTTTCCAAAGGTTGCATCGGAGGATGCTTCAAAGATGAAATTGTATGTGTAAATAACGAAAGGCTCCATACAGTTCTTGGTTTCTCCATTGTCAGTTTAGCTAGAGGAGGAGCAGTAAAAGGTGACACTAACAAAGGAAATTACAAATACTGACACTACATACAATACATAAAATTTGGTAGCAAGAATGATAACACAGATGAATGTTCCAACAACAAGCATTGGAAGGTTCCAATAGCAATACTATTTGCTAAAATGGATCAATGAACAGGTCATGAGAGGTTGGAGGACGAGTTGGTGGAAGACAACTTCTCTTCCACACATTAATTGGATTTGCGATTGGACTCCCATAGCTCCACATTACATTTCACTCTCAATACATTGGCATAGCACCACACTCTAATCAACTAGTTTCAAGACGAGGTCAACTATCTCAGACTTCAAGGGGAAAGAATGGAAGCATTGCATGAAGCCAAAACATAGAACTTTACAGAGAAAATCCAGAATGAGGAGACTTGGAGTAGGGTAGACCCAGTTCTACCTGACCTGAATGTAGCCCTTGAACCACCACCAAAAGAAGAATGAGGTCGAGAGGATGATCGTTTGTAAGAAGAACAACAATGCTTTCCCTATTTTGTAAAAATGGAGAAAATTAATCTTATCGAGATAGGTTTGTTTTGATAAGTCTGATAAAGCTATTTTATAGCAGTAGAATCTGTGGAAAACGCTTTGTACTAAGCCTTTTATGAAAATGTGTAGCCAGTCTCCTATACCATCACCCTGTTTTGTACTTTTCAACATCAATCGCACCCTTCATATCTATAAAAAAATTCAATTTTTGTAAAAAAAAAATAATCCACTAAAGAGAGCTAGGAACCATGAGGTATTTCCAATATTCAAGGTTTTAAAAAAAAATTGTTGCCCAACAAAATGTAGACACTCCAATAATCTATTCCATAAATAATATTTAATAAAACTCTACTATTTTCAAAACATTGACAAAACATACCTAGGATATGCAATAACATGCACATTTAAATGCCTAAGTTGAGTAATCTCATAATCATATTAAGTAATGTAAAATAGTAAACAAGTTCATTAATGATGCATTCATTAATGCAAAGAAGTTAATGTTCAAAATCTCATCTTTTGATTTATAGAAAATAACAAAAATATAAAAACATTATTAAAATATTGATTATTCCACCACTTTTCAATACAATGACATACTAAATAATAAACATCATTTTTCTTTCAATCTTTATTAATTTATATTTTAAAATAAATACAAAATTGTTTTTCCTTATTCTAAAATATTTGAACACTATTTTTTACTTTTTAGTACACTGGGAAAAACTATATGTCAATGAAGAGAAAGAAAAAACTAATTCAATATCATATATTGTAAAATTATATCAAAATATTTTACTTATTTATATATACTATTTTTAAATAATTATATATTTAAATTATACACGTACTAGAAATAACTATACTAAGAAAGTTTATAAAATATTATTGAACTAAAAAATTTATGACTAGCACATTTTATAAAGATCTTTTAAAGGAACAATTTATTATAATTAAATTTAAATATTAAACACTTTATAAAGTATTGGATAAACTAAATTGTTATTGTCTTTTATTTTTTCATTATATTTTAATATTTGTTTCAATTACATTATTGAACTATTGTATTTATCTGGTATGAGTTTTTGGTTAAAAAAAAGGCTGGTATGATATTTCTAGATTTTACTTTTTTCTATGTTAGCAGGTGCGCAACACACACTATCCATGATAGTGTTCATTTTGAAAATTGAATTTAAATCGTTGGAGGGTATCAATTACACCACCATTGGATAATGACATAATTATAAATTTAGTGGTTGATTTTGAAATTGAAACCATTTAGTAAAATTGAACGGTCTCAACCATTTTAACATTTATTCAAATCAATGATACCTTCTCATTATCATTTTATTCGCTTTGTTTCTTGGCTTTTTTGCATTATACTTGTATTCGTTTTCTTTTTGGGATTTTTTCTTTATATTTTTTTAATTTTTCTTTTTACTTTTATTCATTTTCTTTCTTTGTGTTTTTATTTTTTCCCTTATGGAAGTGGCCTTCTTTTTTATATCTTTGTTCACTCTCAGGGAGGGTTGTGAAGAACTCTTTTGTTTCTGTTTGTTGTGTTGTTGAGCACTCTGTTTTGTGTCTATGTATGTTTTTAGACTCGTGTTCCTTGTTATATTAGAAAACAAGCTCACGACACCTATTTCGAAGACCTTCATGCAACTCAAAATCCTGCAGCAACAGAAGCTGGTGAACAACCGTATGAGCGGAAGGGTTATCTGTTGAATCGTATCCCTATTGAAGCTAGAAACCTTCAGGTTCTGGAATAGCTCTCCACGGGAAACCTTCCATGAAACCTCGTTAGGAATCAAAAGATCATGGTTGTGGAAATTTGGGGAAACAATTTCACTGGTCTGATTCCATGGGGTCCCTCCCTGAGACGACGTGATATTTCCAATAACAAATTCACAGCAATAATACCTCGGGGACTCGTTGTATTCTTTTTAGTAACAAAGTCAAAGGAAAAATACATCTGGCACTCGTTCACCACCCAACCTTGTGGCTAGTATTCCTTGAAGACAACATGTTTCATGGGTCTCAGTCTATTGCACAGTTTAAATTATGTTGATCTCTCTCACATAATCACCTCCTAGATAATAGTTTCATGGATTTCAATGCCCTAAAATTATTCAACTATGCATACAACAACTCATTCCTTCCCAATTGTTTTTCAAGAACATGGCTAGTGCTTTTGTTGGGAACATGAGACTATGTGGAATTTAAGCTCCAATTAGATTTGATCAATTAAACGAATATTGATCGAAAATATAATGCACGGACACACTCATAAGAAGTAGTCGAGAACACTCCCAACTCAACTCTCCAGTGTTCAGGTACATTTTTATGCTGCTCTCTTTTGTCCAATATGGTAATCCTGTAGGAACATTAAAGAATAAATATTAAATTGATTTATTAAGTAGAAACTACTAGATCCTATCTGTATAAAGTTAATATGGTAATCATGTAGGAACATTAAAGAATAGAATATTAAATTGATTTATTAAGTAGAAACTATTAGATCCTATCTGTATAAAGTTAAATTGTTTTACTATATCATTTGAGATTGGTCATGATATTATGTTTTAAGAGAGGTGTATGATAGATTTTTATAGTATTATAATATAAAATATGTAGATTTCTTTTTAATATAAAACATGTCGGTATTTTTTTGGTTCAAATTACACACAGAAACCCAATGTCACTACATGATTCCCAATCTTAATGGGCTAAGTAATATGACAACTTACATTTTATCAAACTCAAAAGGTTACAGAATAGGGATTACAAGGCTCAGAATAGGTATTAGAATATAAAATCTATAGATCCATCGTAGAGTTATTTTTAATATAAACACGTCTGTATTTGTCTGGATATGACAAGTTACATTTTATTTGACTCAAAAGCTTACATAATAGGGATTAAAGGATTGGAATAATGGTGGGGATGTCGGTAATGTGTAATTGAATCGTGTATGACACCTTTCCACTTAATGATTTCATATATCATTATCATATTTTCATGTTAGTTAAGTGAAACATATATACAATAGTAGGATAACTAGCCAATGTTTTTATTTTTCAATGCAATTATTTTTATCCACTTGATAAGATTCCATGCACATTTCTAATGACTTATGTTTGGGTTTCTTTTTTCCTTTGTTTTTATATTTTTGGTACTTGATAAGATTCCATGCACATCTCTAATGACTTATGTTTGGGTTTCTTTTTTCCTTTGTTTTTATATTTTTGGTTTTACAAGCGACTAGAGACTATTTTGTAAAGATTTATGTAGACCTCCCAAACAAATTGCAAGGATTTGTTTAGGGTGTGAAGTAGAGATACCGAAAACAAAACAAATATGTCATTGGGCAATATATTGAGTGTATCTTTTGAGGATCAACATTTTAGTATTGGTGAGCTATAAAACAAGATTTGTAATTAAAGAATGGAAATTTATAGATTATAGATTATTGATTTGAGCTTTAAATAAAATGTATAATTCAAATATGGTGTCTTACAATTTCCCCTCTCATGTTACCCTGGAAGAGTCATGCTTGTCAAAAATATAGTAAGATTCATGCATCTTAGAATATAGGGCTAGAATATATTAGGACCTATTAGAATTAGTGATCATGTTTATGATTAATTCATTGAATTAATAGGTAATTAAATCACAAGTAAATAGATGGAAGATAAAGGCTTTTGGTAAAACATTATGAAAATAAATGCGAGTTTTCTAATATTCTTTACAAGTTTCTATACTAGTAACTACATGGATTTGTATAATGAAATTAACCATATTACAAGTTTCTATACTAGTAGCTACATGGATTTTTATAATGAAATTAACCATTTCATTTTACTTTAGATTATTTTCCATTTTGAATTTATCAATGTTTAAATAAATAAAAAAGCTACGCGTAAATTATTCAAATATTGTAAATATGGACAAGGTTCGAAATTTGACCAATAAAATGAGAGCTAGAGGAGAGAAGGAGAAGGAGGGTGAGGATAACACAAAGGGAGGATATGATGAGGCATAGGGGGAGGATAAGGAAGGTGAATAATGAGGGGATGTGAGGTGTGAGGAGTAGAAGGAGGATGGAGGCATGTAAGAGGGTTTACAACTAGAGGAGGTCGGGGATGTGAATGGAGGAAAAAAGGAAGGAAAAGATGATGAGGGAAGATGGGATGAGAAGAAAGGGACGACAAATGATTCAGGTAGTTGTGACATGAATGGAGGGTATATTAATAGAGGGGTTCAAATTGAGGTGGATTTGGAGGAGTGGAGGGAAAGGAATAGGGGTTGGGAGGTGTGGGTGAAGGGGTATGGAAAAAGGAGGTTGTGGAGAAGTCAGGTGGGGATAGTGAGGATATAAAGGGGGAGGGATATATGGTATGGCATAGGGAGAGGATACGTGAGGTGTGGGGTAGAAAGGAGGCATGAGAGAATGTGGAGGAAAAGGAGGTGGGAGATATATAAAGTTGTAAGTATTGGAAATGTGAAGTGTGGGGTACTGAAGAGGAAAGGAATATTGTGGAGAACGAGGAGGTGGGATAAAGGAAGGATAAGGGGAGGTTAACTAGGTATATGGGGAAGAGTTGAGGAAGGAAGGGATAAGTTTTTGAGGGAGGAGTGTAGTTGACAAAGTATTAAATATTAGGAGGGAATGATGGAGTGGAGGTAGTAGCATATGTGGTGGTGGAGGAAGAGGACCATTGAGGAGAATGGGGTGGATTTGTAGGAAAAGAGTTGCATTGGAGGGAGAAGGGTGAGGAAATGATGGATGAGAGTGAAAATGGGCAAGGGAATTAGGGTGTGTGGGCTAGTAATGGGCATGAGGGATAAGACAAGGACAAGTTGTGCTAGGTTGGAGGCAATGGAGGTGAGGAAAAGGACAAGTTGTGCTAGGTTGGAGGCAATGGAGGTGAGGAATTTATGTAGGAAAATGGAAAGGAGGAAGGGAATAGGTGTTGTGGGAGGCATGAAGGTTGGGAATTGAAGAGGACGAGGGGTCCATTAGTTGAAGAGTGGAGGTGGTGGGTGATGAGGATTATTGTGGGAGGAGGAGGTAATTGAGGGAGAGGGAGGTTTCATTGGGAAGAGTAAGTGGTGCAATGAGGAGAAATAATATGGGGAGGATTGTATCTAGATATAAAGGGGTTGTTAGAAGGGTACATTCATAAAATAGACTCATGGAGGGATAAGGGTGAGAGTGGAAATCAGATCAAGGTGGGGAAGAGATGGTGGGAAGGCATGGGTTCAGAGGGATTGTAAATTTAGGGGACATGTTAAGCTAGAGGAGAAAGGGAAAAATTGAGGGAGAATGGAATGATGAGTGGAATTAGAGGGTGACAAGGAAGAGATGGAGGTTTGGAGCATGAGAGGGAAAGGAGTGAAGGGGGAGAAAATTGAGCTTAAGGAGGGAATAAAGTAGGAGGCATGAGTATAATGGGATAGGGCATTTAGATGAGGGGGAGAGGACAAGGAAGGAGAGTGAAGAGTGGAATACAGGGAAAGAGGGAGGGGTGGAGGAATGCAAGAGTGTGACAATCGGGAGGGGGGCTAAAATATGAGGACTAGTGGAGGGACGAAAAAAAATTTGGTGGGAAGGGAAGGATTTCAAAGAGAGGGGTAAAATGGTGAGAATGATAAGGTAGATTGTCTAGGTTGCAAGGAGTGGAATGAGAGAGTGAGATGGTATACCAAAAGGAGGAGCGTGAGGGATGGTTGGGTCAAATGAAATGGGTGTGGGAGGCGAGAGTTGAAGGGAGAAAATGGGAGGGAGAGGTCTTGGAAAGGATTAAAATTTGAGGAAGGGTAGGATTAGAGAGAGGGGGAAAAGGGGGAAAGAGTGGGGAGTAATTAAAGGGTGTTGATGAGGGTAAGGGAGGATAATGAATGGGCTTGTTAGAGTCAAAAGAAAAGAATGTTACTAAGCTCGAAGGGGGAGAACACGAATTTGGAAGAGTGAACATTAAGTATTAATATGGGGAGGACTGAAGGAGGGAAGGGTCTAGGTGCTAGGAAGGGGAGGAGGTGAGGGAACAAAGGAGGTGCCAATGATATGTTGTATTATAGGTGTTTTAAAATGAGGTGACATGAAGGATGAGAGTTATTGAGGATGAAGAAGGGATAAATGGAGAGGGTGAGAGAATACCAGGGATGAGGATAGAGTGTAATGAGGATAAATAATATGGGGAGTAGTTGAGCTAGAGGAAAAGTGGTCATTGTAGGGTTATGTGTAATGTATAAAGGAGGATAAGGATAATATAAGTAGGAATATGGGGAAGAGTGGATATAGGAATGGATAGGGTGTTGAGGAAGGACTGGTGTAACATACCCATTACAAAATAGCTCTAGGAAAAATTTTCTCTGAGCACCACTTATATCGCCCCAACCTTAGAACTGGTTGGAAATGCACCACTGAAGAATTTCCTTGATATTTAACACCTCTAATACCCAAATTGTAAATTACACATTAACCGTGACTTAGCAACATGCTCTGGTATCATACCCATCCTTGAGTTGGAACACTCCCTATGTAATACAAAGCATGATACCATTAAATTAAATACTATGTCTTGCATAAAGAGAGTTATGAAGACATAGTAACTACATGTATGAAACAATAACAGTTCATATAGAATTTAACAATAGGGATTCGATGACATAAAACCCATAATTGCACACACACAAAATTGAAATAAGCACATGAGTGACACTTATCTCAGGAAAATAGGAATGGATAGGGTGTTGAGGGAGGACTGGTGTAACATACCCATTACCAAATAACTCTAGGAAAAAATTTCTTTGATACCAATATAATGCCCCCAACCTTGAACTCATAAGTTCAGCCACTTAAAAATTTCCTTGATATTTAACAGCCTTAATACCCAAATTGTAAATTATACATTAACCAGGACTTAGCAACATGCTCTAGTATCGTACCCATCCTTGAGATGGAACACACCCTGTGGCATTAAAAATAAGGATACCATTAAATTAAATACTAAGTATTGCATATGAAGAGCATTACGAGGACATAGTAACTACATGTGTGCAACAATAACAGTTCATATAGAATTTAACAATAGGGATTTGATGACATAAAACCCATAATTTCACATGCACAACAATGGAAATAAGAACATGAAAGACACTTATCTAAGGAAAATAGGCACCGAATGCATGAAAACCTCCCACATTCATCCTAGCCTTAGACCTGCACTTCTCATAACTCTAAGAAACGGGTCACCCCTCGAAATGGGACAACCCCCACCTGAAAAGGAAAGACTCAAGTAAGTCTAAGATTTGATAAGTTGTATAGTTGTTCTATCTTAAGATGCCAACTGCTAACTAGCCTACATGGTCTCCCTCATCCCACACATGCCTATCCCACCCCACTCTAAGTGTAACACTCCTTATGTGTTCAAAAGTCCCTCAACTACCTCACTTCCCTTTTGTGTGTCTCTCTACCAACATGCCATATAGGAAGTCTCAGATCCTTGTAGCTACTCTCCCAATGCACTAGGAAAGAACTTTAAGTAATCTCTATTAAAATAATTAAAACGTGCCTAGGAAAATGTTTCTGATCACCTAGGTTCCTAAGGAGTGATAAAGTGCCTAATGTGGACCCTAGTCATTTAATTTTTTGAGAGACAAATTAAAAGGTTACTTTTTGAGACTTAGGGAAAGCGGGTGACTTAAGTGAATTTATTTCCAACAGTCAGATCCCATTCAATCTCACCATTGGATGATGACCTCAGATTCCCCCATGAGGTCTAATGTGGTAGAGGGTAAAACGGCTATTTGGGTAGATGAAATATTTTTGAGAGAGAAAGAGAAGAGAAACTTGAGTTTGATAAAGGAGGCCATTTTTGAAGGGCTATGGCACACATTTCATGGAAGTAAGCTAGCATAGATCTCAAGGAAAGATTACGACATTTATTGCAGGTTGTACAAAATTGATTTTCAAAAGTATGTACAACTTAATATTGGCACAAAAATCAAGGAGAGGAACAACATTGTTACCAGGTTGTATAGTACATATTTACAACAGTCATTACTACTGAGTTTTGGCATGAAAAATGAGGAAAGGTACAACCATTTGACATAGGTCGTACAATATGGATTTTGACCGCCTCAGACAAATTTTTGCTACACATAAATCGAGGATAATTTATGTGTGAACTTTTTTGGTGATTGGCATAGTTTTCAAGGTGGTCATACATGCATTTATTTCCCATAATTTTTCTACTACAGCACTTGGCATGAATTTCAAGGCATCCGTACAACAAGAAAGAGGAATGTAACATGAGGATCACCTATACTTTTGCAGTAAGAAATTATGCCACAAATTTTGAGGAGTTTGGATCAGAATTTGTGTGAAGACTTGGCATAGTTTTCAAGATAAGTTTGTCGATAAATTTGTGAATATGAATATGTTGTAAAAGAAAATTCTCTAAAGCTCCAAAGTAATAAAAACTCCCTCTCTCACAAGTTTTCCCCTTTGTGGGTTTTTCCAAGGTCATTGTTAGACCAAAACCAATCGCGGCTAAATTTTTTGAGTATTGTGCTACTAATATGGTTTTATTTATGAATTAAATATTGTTCATGATCCTCATGTTTCAGCTCAAAAATTTGTTGATATGTTAAGTTTATTTGGCTATCATAATTAGGTTTCAAGTATTTCAAACATTGACTCAAAAATCACCCAGGACTTGAAACCGGGTGGGTCCGGAATTTACATGGTATCAAAGCTAAGCTAAAGAGAAGAATATTTATATCAGCAAGTCGGAAAAGTGGGACAACAATCACTTCAATGGAAAAATTTTTGAATTTTTCATTTCAAGAGAAAAGGGTCAATGGCCACCGGTTTGGGGGTTGAGGACAAACTTGATGGGGAAATGAAATTTGGTTCTTGGAACGAGAGGATGATCTTGTTGTTCAAGAAAATGAGTTATGGGATATCGTTGAGAACTCCACAACAAATCCTATGAATGTACCCACCAATGCCACTCTTCTAGCAACATACCAAGAAGAGTATCAAGGCTAAGAGGATTATTATTGATTCAATCAAAAACCATTTGATTCCTCACTTGACGTGGAAGGAAAATGCCTATGAGATGTGGGAGTCCTGACGGTTAAATGAGTACAAATGAACATCGGAAGATGGTTTTGATAGAAAACTCAAGAGCATTAAAATGACCTACATAAATGTGATCACATATTCACTCAAAGTTGGACACAGAGAGATGAGCTTGGAGTTATGGGAGACATTTTGATAGTGAACTTCCGAGGAAAACATTGAATGGATTTTCCAAAAAAATGGTTTGGTTTGTTGAGGGAATTTGGGGTAGGGAGAAGCTTCCCAATTGGGAACGCCTTTGGGATGACTTTGTTCGTGAGGAGACCCATTGAGGTTATGTGCATGATATTTCATATACAGGTCATGATGAGGATAATGTGGCTCTTGCTTCCAACAACAAGAAGAAATTAAAAAGGGGTCCTAAGGGAGGAAACAAACCGGAGGGTGAAGGCAAGAAGGATATGAGCAAAGTCAAGTGATTTTCATATCACAAGTTTGGGCACTATGTAGGACAAAGTTGTCCAAACAAGAAGAAGAAGTAGAAAACAACTTCAACAATGATGGAGGAGTTCTATACAAAGTTTGATAAGGAATTTTCCTCAGTAGTATTTACACTAGGTCCCACGCTATCTCTAATGTGTGGTATATCGATATAAGGTGCCTCCCACCATATGATAGGTGTTCATGAGCACTTGAAAATGGTGCATGTCTCCATATGATGGGTGGTCAAGGAAGTTGGTAGTGGAACTGTATCATTTAGGAGTCTCTACCTTCCATGTTGTTGAGAGAGTTCCTATATGTTAATGGCTTGAGGATGAACTTAGTTTTAGTATTTTCTATCGAGGAGAGGGGCTATGAGGTTTTTTCTATGATGGACAAGGCTCCCATTCCCCAAGGGTCTAGCATCACTTCAGCCAAAGGCATAGGGACTCAACATGAGAATTTGTAAAATCTCATGTTCCAGCCAACGAGTATTGGCCTCATTCTACCAACAATTGTGATCTATGTGAGCTATGGTATGAGAGGATGGGATATTTTCACCATGGGGATTTGAGGGTACCGAGGGATATTGTGACTAGAGTTCCATATTTTAGTACAAAACACCAGGAGTTGTGCAAGGGGTATGATTTGGGAGCAAGGATTTTCTGTATATACATTCATTCCTTGAGGAAGACAATTGTGTGAAGGGATATGAGATTTGAGGAGGATGGCTTCCTTATAAAGTCATGAGGATAGAGAGGGTGGGAGAATTCATCACTCATATTCAGCGAGCCCCGCAATTTAATTTGAAACAAAGTTCGTGGCCACCAAATTTTAGTGCGGATGACTCCATCTACAGTGACAGGGACAACTGTTGACCACAGCTTATTGTTCCACAATTTCGTGGATCGAAGTTCTCCATATTCTACTCGTGGTTCACAGTCTTCATGTAATGGGGTTGATAAGGGAGAGTCCCCTCCACGGGACACTTCTTTAGAGAGGAGGAAGACCAAGTGGTTTTAGGATACTTTGAGGAGGCACATGGTTCAGTTGAGAACTTAAAAGTATTGTGGAGGGGAGAGAACCTCCTAAGAGATTTTGGTGCCTACATCAATGAGCAGTAACAGGCATCGAGGAGTATTATCCTTCCACTTTTGAGGAGGCTACTGGTAGAGAGGTTTGGAGAGATCCCATGATGTAAGAGTACAACTCCATCATGAAGAATGATGTTTGGGAGATTGTTCCTAGACCGAGGGGAATTCAAAGGGTGACTTCCAAGTGGATCTATAAACTCAAGCATGCAGCATTGAGAAGTACAAATCTCTCTTTGTGTCTCAGGGGTTCTGTGCTGAGGGAGCTGATTATGAACATACCTTCACACCAGCTTATATATACCTCAATCGTGTCAATGATCCTCAGATTGGCAAGAGAGAGATGGCCGAAGATCCATCTAGTGGATGTGAAGATCGCATTTTTTTGAATGGTCTCATACAAGAGGAGGTGTATATCGAGCATCCACACTTGAGGTGCAGATTACCATGTGTGCAAACTCAATAAGGCATTGTATGGGTTAAAACAAGCTCCCCCTTGGTATTCAAGGATTTATGCCTACTAGCAACAGTTGGGTTTTGATAAGAGTGAGGCGGATCCCAAACTATACTTCATTATTGCTGGAGAGGATCCTCTCATATGCTTTCTATATTTGGATGATATTTTCAATACAAGGGAAGAGAGAATAATCACTAGATGCAATGAGAGCGTTGCTTCAGAGTTTGAGATGACCTCATGTGGACTGCTTCAATATTTTGGGATCGAGGTTTATCGAGCCCTATTAACATCTCTCCTAGGATAGGGGAAGCTAAGGCTCAGGACATTCCCAGAAGACCCACATGGGAGGATTGTAGGTCCATGACCACTCCTAAGGACAACCCATGAAGATTCATGCTCTAAGTCACAGCTATTGATTACACTTTTATATCATAAGCTGATCGATTCTTTGGATGCATTTGGTCAATACCGTGCTAGATAATTGTTCTTTGCTAACACTCCTAGTTAGTTCATGGTGGAGCCTAGGAGAGTGCATTGCGTGGCAACATGTTCCCTGGGCATCTTTGTGGTATATTGGATTATGGTATGGAATATCAAAGAGGGATGGAGTTCATTTGGTGGGATATACATATTCATATTGGGTAGGATGTGTCAATGACCATAAGATTACTTCTATGGGTTGTTTCAGATTGGTCTTAGTGGTCGTGTCCTGTCTGGGCTTGGAAGAAAAGTTTTATTTTGAGTTCAGAGATTGAGTATATGAATTCCAAATGCTAGTTGTGAGGCTCTTTGGTTTCACAAGTTGTTGATGGGATTGTTTTGTATGGAGTTGAGGCCTACTATGATTTATCAGGTGGATAATCAAAGTTGTATTAAACCTCTAAGAATCCATTTTTTATCACTTCATCCTGGATTATGTCCAGAGAGGAATAGTTTAGCTACAATACATATCTACAAATAAGGTTGTGGACATACTCACTAAAGCTTTGGGAAAAGGAAAGTTTGTATTTTTTAGGGACAAGATTGGAGTGGTGAGTAGCACTTCCTAGTAAGAGGGAGTAAGTTAATTAAATAAAAGTACCTAGGCAAGTATTTGTCATCACCTAGGCACCTAAGGGTGAGAAAGTGCCTAATGTGGGATCTCTAGTCATTTAATTTGTGAGAGACAAATTAAAAGGTGACTTTTGAAACTTAGGGAAAGTTGATGACTTAAGTGAATTTATTTCCACCCTTGATCTCATTCAATCTCCACCATTGGATGACATGACTCTTGAGATTCCCTCATGAAGTCTAATAGGGACGACAAACCCATTCTTGGGTAGATGAAACAATTTTGAGAGAAAAAGAGAAGAGAAGTTTGATTTTGAGAAAGGAGGCCATTTTCCGTGGCTAGCTAACACATTTCAAGGAGCGTAGGCTACACCATACTGCAAGAGTACAACATTTATTACAGGTCATACAGTACGGATGTCCAACAGTCCATAAAACTTAATATTAGCATAGAAATTGAGGAGAGGCACACCATTGTTACCATGATGTACAACACGGATTTACAACAGTCCATGCAGCTGAGCTTTGGCAGTAAAAATGAGGAAAGGTACAACCATATAACATAGGTCGCACTGCATGATTTTGACTATCCTCAGATATTTTTTTTGCACTGCTGGAGCATACTGTGAACTTTTTGGGTTATTGGCATGGTTTTCAAGGTGGTCATATAGAAATTTATTTCCCATACCTTGTTGTTGTTGACAATGATTTCGAGACATCTCAGATAGGTTGAAATAGGCACAAAATTCTTAAGGAGTAGAGATGTACTTTGTATGTGGAAATTTTGCAAATTTTGAGGAGTTAGTCTTAGATTTTGTGTGAAGACTTGGAACGATTTTCGAAGATAAGTTTGTCAATAAATTTTGAAGATGAATATGTTGTAAAATAATTCTCAGAAGCTCATAAATAAAAAAAATCCCTCTCTCAATCGGTTTTTCCCTTGGTTTTTCCAGTATTCTGTTAGACCGAAAATCATTGTGTTAAATTTTTTGAGTATTGTGCTGCTGATATGGTTTATTTATGCATTCAATATTGTTTAAAATCCTCATGTTTTAGTTTTGAAAATTGTTTATATGTTGAGTTTATTGGGTTGTTATATAACTAGGTTTGGGCATTAAACATTGACCCAAAATCAATGAGACTTGAAATTGGTGGTTCTGAAATTTACAATCTCTTCCTAGAAACTAATCACGAGCCTAACAACCCGCTTATTCATTGTAATACGCCCGACAACCATTTATTCAATCCATCTCTCACGCTAATAGTAAAAGTACAAGTTCTTCATCATAGTCCAGTATTGTCTATTATGACTCACAACTGCTTTTGTCTAGCCATAGTCAATACTCATGATAATGTCGAATAATTTGTCCCCTTTGCACTATATCCAATAATACATCGCGGAATATATATATATATATATATATATATATATATATATATATATATATATATATATTCACGTATCTTTAGGACACTTATAACTCCAAGTGCACCCCTCATTCCTACTTTCGAGATAAAGGATTTAAGGAATAAAATTATAATAGTCCATTGGTATTAACCCCCCTATCTTAGCCCCTTCCCTTTCTAAGTGGATTTTATCAACCCATACTCATTTATGGATCAGTTTGCATGCGGCGGTGTGTTTTGATTAATAATATGAGTGTTTACATTTAAAAAAAATAGGATCAATGACCTTTAGCATCCAAGATCCTCGGCTTAATAATCAGATAATGCTTCTAGCCAATAACAACCTAGCTCACTAGCCTATAAAACATTTACATTTTTGTGTACAACTGGGGTTCGGCCTAAGGGTATTACTAGTGGATTTCACAAAGGATAGAATATTAGGAGGTTTTTATATTAGGAGGATGGGATTGAGGAGTGGAGAGGCTGGAGGGAGAAGAAAACTATTGTGGGGGATAGTAGAGATATAGGAAAATGGGGTATTGGACAGGGAAGTGGAGAATGAGAGTGAAAAGGGGAAAGGATATGAGGTGATGGGTAGGATGAGGAATGATTTTTTGGGGTGGGAGGTGAGGGAGGTGGTGAGGTTATGTAGGAATATGAGGAGGAGGAAAGGAGGAGGAAGGAACTAGGAATTAGGGGAGGAATGAAGTTTTGCAAGGGAGGAGGAGGTGGGGGAATTATATGAGAAGTGAGGTGGTGGGGGATGAGGCTTGTTGTGGAGGAGGAAGTGATTGAGAGAGATGTAGGTTCCATTGAGGAGGATGAAGTGGTGAAACAAGGATAAGGAATATGATGATGACTAGAGATAGATAGAAATTGTCTATTAGAAGGGTACATACAAGAACTAGAATTATGGAGGGAAAAGGGTCAAAGAAGAATGGAAGGAGAAGGTGGGGGGAAAGTGGTGGGTGGGCATGGGTTTATAGGAATTGTAAATTTAAGTGAGGAGTGAAGCTATAGGAGAAAGGGACAAGTGGAGGGAGAGGTAAATGAGGACTGAAATTAGAGGGGGACAAGGAAGAGATGGAGGTTTGGAGCAAGAGATAGCAAGGATATAAGGAGGATGAATTGAAGGTGAAGGTGGGGTGAAAGTATAAGGGATGAGTAGAGGGGGTAATGACTTTGGATGAGTCAAGGAGGAGGAGATAGTGGAAATAGAAGAAAATGAAGAAGGGAAAGCAGTGGAATGATAGGGGAGAGGGAGGGGTGTATGAGGAGCATAGAGAAGTGTGATTATTCAATGGGTTAGGAGTAGAGTAGTAGTGAATGGAGAGAAAAAATTATGGTATGTAGGGGGAAGAGTTTAGGGAAAGGGGGAATATGGTGAGAATTAGAAAGTGAATTGTCTAAATTGTAAGAAGTGGAATGATATAGGGATATGGTATATGAGGAGGAGGAAAGTGAGGGATGTGTAGAGGGTGATTTATATGAAATAAATGGCAGGAGTAGGCTTTAAACATAAAGGAAGGAAGGAGAGGGTTTGGAGAGGGGGAAAAGACAAGGAAATGGAGTATTAGAGTGAGGAGATAAGGGGGAAAGAGTGGGGAGGAAGTAAGTGTGTTTGGATGAGGGAAGGAGAGGATAAGGAAGTGGTTTATTAAAGTGAAAGGAGAGGAAAGAGACTGAGCCTCGAGGAAGAAGAAAAGAAGCGATAAGAGGGGACATTAAGAAATAAGAGGAGAGAGAGTGGAGCAAGAAATGGAGGAGTTGCTAGGAATGAGTAGAGGGAGGAATGGAATGAATTATGGGGGAGGAGTGGAGTTGAGTTAGTGGGGAGAATGAGAATTATATGGGGTAGTGGTGGTGGAGGTGATGGGGAAAGGGTGGAGTCATTGAGGATGAGGAAGGGATAAAGGGAGAGGGTCAGGATAGAAACGGATGAGAAAATAGCATAATGAGGAGGAGGAATATGT
This sequence comes from Picea sitchensis, assembly GCA_010110895.2. Taxonomy (NCBI): domain Eukaryota; kingdom Viridiplantae; phylum Streptophyta; class Pinopsida; order Pinales; family Pinaceae; genus Picea; species Picea sitchensis. The sequence continues at coordinate 104,897 of SNQJ01S0025364.1, forward strand.
GGAGGAGTGGAGCTAGAGGTAATATGGGCATTGTAAGGTTATGGGAAAGGTATAAAAGTGTGGTGAAATAAAGGTTTGGGTCAAATATGAGGATAGAGTAAATGACGAGTTGTGGGTAGGTGTGGGTTTATTTAAGGGTTTCGAAAGTTTGGAAAGGAGTGGATCCAAATGAGACAAGTGGAGGGAAGGAGGGATGAGTACGAATGGAAGTTGAGAGGGCTGAGGATGAGATGGAGGATTGGAGTGAGAGAGGATAATGGGGAAAGAAGGAGGAAGTGGATAAGTATGAATGGGAAGAGTTTTTTTTGGGGGGAAAGGATAAGAAAAGGGGTAGTTGAGGGTATGCATTTGTGAGTGAGGTAAAGAGGTGGGGGAAGGAGTGGGAAAGCTGGTGAAGGAGGGGATAGAGGAGTAGTTTGATGAGTGAACCTAACATAAGGAGGGGACTAAAGTGAGAGTATATTAGGGAGAGAATATTATTTTGGGCTGGGGAGGTGATTGTAGTGAGATGCGGTAAGGATGAGGAAGGGGTATTTATAGAGGTAAAGGAAGGGTGAGGATGATGAAGGGCATGGTCTAGGGTGCGAGGAGTGGAAAATGAGATTGTATATGATGAGTAGGTGAGTTACGAATCTATGGGGGGTATACCTAGAAAAAGTAGTGGAGTTGGAGGAGAACGAGAGGAGGGAGAGTCCCTGTTTTTTGTGTTGTTGAGCACTCTGTTTTGTGTCGATATATGTTTTTAGACTTGTGTTCCTTGTTATATTAGAAAACAAGCTCACGATTCCTATTTCGAAGACCTTCATGCAACTCAAAATCCTGCAGCAACCGAAGCTGGTGAACAATCGTATGAGCGGAAGGGTTATCTGTTGAATCGTATCCCTATTGAAGCTAGAAACCTTCAGGTTCTGGAATAGCTCTCCACGGGAAACCTTCCATGAAACCTCGGTAGGAATCAAAAGCTCGTGGTTGTGGAAATTTGGGGTCTG
>SNQJ01S0025364.1:117093-174503 GCA_010110895.2 Picea sitchensis
ATATGAGTGTTTACATATTAAAAAAATAGGATCAATGACCTTTAGCATCTAGGATCCTCGACCTAATAATCAAATAATGCTTCTAGCCTATAACAAGTTACAACCTAGCTCACAACCTATAAAACATTTACATTTCTATGTACAACTGGGGTTTAGCCTAGGGGTATTACAAGTGGATTTCACAAAGGATAGAATATTAGGAGGTTTTTATATTAGGAGGATGGGATTGAGGAGTGGAGAGGCTCGAGGGAGAAGAAAACTAGTGTTGGGGATAGTAGAGATATAGGAAAATGGGTTATTGGATGGGGAAGTGGAGAATGAGAGTGAAAAGGGGAAAGTATATGAGGTGATGGGTAGAATGAGGAATGATATTTTTGGGTGGGAGGTGAGGGAGGTGGTGAGGTTATGTAGGAATATGAAGAGGAGGAAAGGAGGAGGAAGGAACTATGAATTAGGGAAGGAATGAAGTTTTGCAAGGGAGAAGGAGGTGGGGGAATTATATGAGAAGTGAGGTGGTGGGGGATGAGGCTTATTATGGAGGAGGAAGTGACTAAGACAGATGTAGGTTCCATTGAGGAGGATGAAGTGGTGAAACAAGAAGAAGGAATATGATGATGACTAGAGATAGATAGAAATTGTTTGTTAGAAGGGTACATACAAGAACTAGAATTATGGAGGGAAAAGGGTCAAATTGGAATGTCAGGAGAAGGTGGGGGGAAAGTGGTGGGTGAGCATGGGTTTATAGGAATTGTAAATTTAAGTGAGGAGTGAAGCTATATGATAAAGGGACAAGTGGAGGGAGAGGTAAATGAGGACTGAAATTAGAGGGGGACAAGGAAGAGATGGAGGTTTGGAGAAAGAGATAGCAAGGATATAAGAAGGATGAAGGGAAGGTGAAGGTGGGGTGAAAGTAGAAGGGATGAGTAAAGGGGGTAATGAATTTGGATGAGTCAAGGAGGAGGAGATAGGGGAAATAGAAGAAAATGAAGAAGGGAAAGGAGTGGAATGATAGGGGAGAAGGAGGGGTGTATGAGGAGAATAGAGGAGTGTGATTATTCAATGGGTTAGGAGTAGAGTAGTAGTGAATGGAAAGAAAACATTATGGTATGTATGGGGAATGGTTTAGGAGTAGAGTAGTAGTGAATGGAAAGAAAACATTATGGTATGTATGGGGAATAGTTTAGGGAGAGGGGGAAGATGGTGAGAATTAGAAAGTGAATTTTCTAAACTGTAAGAAGTGGAATGATATAGGGATGTGGTATATGAGGAGGAGGAAAGTGAGGGATGTCTAGAGGGTGATTTATATGAAATAAATGGGAGGAGTAGGCTTTAAACATAAAGGGAGGAAGGAGAGGGTTTGGAGATGGGGAAAAGACGAGGAAATGGAGTATTAGAGTGAGGAGATAAGGGGGAAAGAGTGGGGAGAAAGTAAATGGGTTTGGATGAGGGAAGGAGAGGATAAGGAAGTGGTGTATTAAAGTGGAAGGAGAGGAAAGAGACTAAGCCTCAAAGAAGAAAAAAAGAAGCGATAAGAGGGGAAATTAAGTAAGAGGAGGAGAAAGAGTGGAGCAAGGAATGGAGGAGTTGCTAGGAATGAGTAGAGGGCAGAATGGATTGAATTATGGGGGAGGAGTGGAGTTGAGTTAGTGGGGAGAATGAGAATTATATGGGGTAGTGGTGGTGGAGGTGATGGGGAAAGGGTGGAGTTATAGAGGATGAGGAAGGGATAAAGGGAGAGGGTGAGGATAGAAAGGGATGAGAAAATAACATAATGAGGAGGAGGAATACATGGACGAGTGGAGCTAGAGGTAAAATGGGCATTGTAAGGTTATGGGAAAGGTATAAAAGTGTGGTGAAATAAATGTTTGGGTCAAATATGATGATAGAGTAAATGATGAGTTGTGGGTAGGTGTGGGTTTATTTAAGGGTTTTGAAAGTTTGGAGAGGACTCGATCCAAATGAGACAAGTGGAGGGAAGGAGGGATGAGTAGGAATGGAAGTTGAGAGGGTTGAGGATGAGATGGAGGATTGGAGTGAGAGAGGATAACGGGGAAAGAAGGAGGAAGTGGATAAGTATGAATGTGAAGAGTTTTTTTGGGGGGGGAAAGGATAAGAAAAGGCGTAGTCAAGGGTATGCATTTGTAAGAGAGGTAAAGAGGTGGGGAAGGAGTGGGAAAGCTGGTGAAGGAGGGGATAGAGGAGTAGTTTGATGAGTGAACCTAACATAAAGAGGGGACTAAAGTGAGAGTAAATTAGGGAGTGAATATTATATGGGGTTGGGGAGGTGATTGTAGTGAGATGCGGTAAGGATGAGGAAGCGGTATTTATAGAGGTAAAGGAAGGGTGAGGATGATGAAGGGCATGGTCTAGGGTGCGAGGAGTGGAAAATGAGATTGTATATCATGAGTAGGTGAGTTAGGGATCTATGGGGGTATACTAAGAAAAAGTAGTGGAGTTGGAGGAGAATGAGAGGAGGGAGAGTCCCATAAACGAGGTGGGAAGGACATCATTAGAGTGAGAGGGGATAGGGTTGTGGGTGAGGTGAATTACAACAAAGGGGAGGATTGGAGTGAGAGGAATAAATCCCACAAAACAATATTTGAGCTATGTGTCAATATATACTAGTATATAATCGATGGAAAATGCTTGATATCAAGTTTTCTCTATTCACTTAGACTCCCAAGGCTTGCTTTCCCCAAGGTGGGTGATAGATCTCACTAGTGGTTTGACTAGTGTTTTTTTTAGTATACGTTGTTATATTGATTAATTTTAGTGAATTTTGATGTATGTTTTATAATTGAAAAAATATCATATTTTCTGAAGAACATTTTTCATATTGTACCAAATTTGAATTCATACTTGGTAACTATGCCTTTTGGTACAACCTTGAACCCAAGGTCATAAAAAACAAAACTGAAAAGGGCATAATTTTTCATCGAGGGGTGATAATGCTTTTCTCTAACCATAAGAATATTATTTCCCTTCTAAAGAAGAATTTTAATTTGGGCTATTGGAAGATAGCAACATTGTTCAATATAAATGTAAACATGGGATGTCGAATTCCAATTTAGACAATTACGAGATAATAACTTCTCCATTTAAACTTTGGATAAATAATTTGAATTTTGATGATTGGAAGCTAACAATATTCTTAAACTAAATATTCATGTCTTAGACCACGGGATGATAATAAAACTATTAATTCAAGAACTAATATTTTTTTTTTTTTTTGATGGGTGGAATGTCTTTTCAAATTCCTACCTTGGATTTATTGTCTTTATTTCTTTGTTATTTTCCTTTCTCTAGACTTTGCTTTCACTGCACGTTTGGTGTTGTTTTAGGATTATGAGTATTCTTCAATATAGTATTGTGATATTATTGAGTTGATGGAAATTTATGATTAAATAATGTTGTGATAAATGAAAATTTGATTGCATTTAGTAAATTAAGTGTTAGGGTTTAGCTTCACTTCCACATGTTTCACTTGATCACCTTCTTCTTTCCACCTCCAATCCATTTTCCATACCTTCACATTGCACTAGGATGGGTAGTGGGATCCTGAAGTGAATAGTGGGGAGGTGGAGTCAAAGCATCACTTATTGTATAGAGAAATCCATATTTCAACTTAGGATCACAGAAGGATAACGAATTGAGGAATTTGATCACAAAGTCAAATTTGAGGTGGAAGGATTCTTCTTTCCACCTCCAATCCATTTTCCATACATTCACATAGCACTAGGATGGGTAATGGGATCCTAAAGTGAATAGTGGGGAGGTGGAGTCAAAGCGTCACTTATTGTATAGAGAAATCCATATTTCAACCTAAGATCAGAGAAGGATAATGAATTGGGGAATTTGATCACAAAGTCTTATAGTGCTATGGGGAATTTGATCACAAAGAGTCTTGTAGTGTTTTGGGGAATTTCATCACAAATTACAAGTGATGATTCCCATTTTAATCTCTATAAGAATCACCTTCCAAAGTTATCAATAGATATGTTACAATTTCTTATTATTATTTATTTTAGATTGATTTCATCAGGTTTCTCATCGCTTTCTTGTAGCTACATCATCAATTTGTTTGGCCTAAGGTGTATTCGTTCGTAAACGTGGAGGGAGATAAGAACCAATACTTCATGTAGGCTGAATTTTGTAAATTTTATACTAATCTTTACCATGTAATCTTTTTTTATATAAATGTATTATTTTATCATTACTTGTAAACATATTTTTTTCACATATTCACACAAATAAGTTTTTTGGGCCATGATTCAAAATTGGAGCTGACGTACCATTGTTGTCATGAAAAACAATTTCAAACATCGAACTCCTCTCAAAGGTTCGTAGAAGTTTCGGGTGGAACTTTTATGTACAATGAGTTACAATTTCAATCACAATTAATGTAGTACTCCAATTATTGGCTTGTTCGACCTGTATAGGTCTTGATTTACAGTTTGAAAGTAGCTTTTACCATATTTTATTTTTTTCATTTCAAGAATATCGATGTAGATCTCTTTAAATCATTCAGATTGTTCTAATGGTTATATAGCATGGCAATCGTCCATTCCCTATGGCTCCGTTTTCACATTTGAATTCTTAAATGAATGTAGCAAAGCTATTCAAGAATTTAATGTAGATCCAGTTTAATCCTTTAGCAACTCTAAGAAAAGTAGGAGTCCATTTATGAAAATCCATTCCTTTTCAAAAAACTGATATTACAAATATAGTTGATTTAATTTTTTTAATTTTAACTTTTTTAAAATACTATTTGATTTATTTTTTTGTAAAATTAAATTTAATATAATGGGTTTAATTTTCAATATAGTTGATTTTTTTAATCTAATATAGTTAATATAGTAATGTATACAAACTTTTACTCATAGATATAGTTATATTGTTGAAAAAGTTAATATCAAAAGGTTGGTGCCTTCATCGACACATTTGTTAAGTGAATGATTTCATGTGCTTATTAAATGATGTATGCACTTTTGTTGTGTCATCATGTTTATTTCATAGAAATGGACTTTCTACAATCTAGTATGAGGGAGATGTGTAATTCCTTTCGTGCTCAACATAAATTTTACATGTGATATTTAAATTTTTTATTAATAACCAAAAAATATTTCAATTTCGACCATAATTACAATATTTCGATATTCATCTTAAGTAAAATAATTCTATATCAACTTTATATATAGAGAGAGAAAAGATAGAGTTATTGAAAATAAAAAGACTAGATTTTGTTAATAGGTGTTTTCTACTTCCCAGAATGAGGGAGATGCATGATTCCTTCAATACTTAATATTATGGAGCTGACACATGGAATCTACAAAATATTAATAAGAAAAAAAAAAAATTATGGAGCTCACACATGGAATCTACAAAATATTAATAAGAAAAAAAAAAAAAATTGGACCATAAATAAAATATTTCATGTCCACACATTTTAATGTCATCTTTATATATATATATATATATATATATATATATATATATATATATATATATATACACTTAATGTTGACACGCGGCATTCGTGAAAAATCTCAGAATCAAATCTTAAGTAAAAAAAAATGATAATTTAGAGTAAACAAATTCTATTCCCTCACATAGGTGCTTTCTTTACTTCTACACAAATGAGTATGTAATTCATTCAATGATATATATATATATATATATATATATATATATATATATATATATATATATATATATATATATATCAATTGAAACTAAATGTTTATATTTTTTTTAAAGTATTTTCAAAACAACATACACAACAAAAACTTGCCACATAAGTGTTTTGCCATAGATATGGAACCAAAATAGGTGTCACTTCACAAATGTTTGCAACATTGTATCTACACTTCGAAACAGTCTATCTACATACATGGATGTTCTAATTTCCATTAGACTTTAGGAGAACCTAAATTTCCATTTTCCTCGGTTGGTCGCAGAGTGGACACAAAGGGATAGCAACAAGTTGGGCACTTGGTCTTGGCTGACTCACTTGACAGGGCATCGAAAAAACCTCTAGGCATTGAGAGCTAGTCGTTTGGTGGTGAAGTTGCTTTGCGACATCCAGTCTCATATGAAAAATTAATTGCAAATGCTCCTCTGAGAGGCACCATGTTTTGGGCGAATATGGGACAGAATATATCAGTGGTGGAGAGTCTCTAACAGGTTGATCCACTTCTTCCTATTGTACCTCTATGGTAAATTATTCATCGATTGGGAAGTCTCCTAGCTCTGTGGAAAAGTTGCCATTCCAGGGAAAGATGACCGGAAGTAAGGGGTGGAGTCAAAATATTTGAAGAAGAGAAGAGAAAGGACTCTATGGGTTCCAAACGAGGATCCTGAAGGATTTATTCCTCAACATAATCCATGGGTTGGTCATCCTGCATCCAATTTTGGGTGGAGCTCGATGAGAATTGTAAAGGGGGGCCAATAGGGTGATCTTGAGCAATGGGGGGAATAACTGGTTTAGTGGAAGGTCCAGGACAACAATGTTGAGAAACTAAGTTGTAGTAGGTTGATAATCTCTTGGGATTTCCCCTTTATCTAGGCATTGGAAAAGATGGGGTGGAGAAAGAAATTGGGAGGGGTTGAGGACACCCATAGGAGGAAAAAATAGTGTAGGAGAGATACACTTGATTCATAATTTGAGCGACTACCAGAAAAATGAAACAATTTCTAATGATTTCCTTCATTTTTGCATCCTCCTTGATATGAGAGTGCTCCATTAAAACTGAGTTGACAACGGGAAGGAAATTCATTGAGGGTGCCATTAACTCAAGTTTCCCACAAAGGTGCACCAATGTCCCCTTCAGTTGTAGGAAGTTTATGAGGAATGGATGGACGGGGGGATGGAAACAAAGAAACATTTCAATGTTGGCCAAAAATACAATATTTCAATATCTATCTTAAGTAAAATAATTCTATATTAACTTTGTATATATAGAGAGAGTGTGAAAGAGATATAGTCATTGAAAGTAAAAAAAATAGATTTCATTAACAGGTGTTCTCTACTTCCTAGAATGAGGGACATGCATGATTCCTTCAATGCTTAATATTATGGAGTTCACATGTGGCATATCAAAAATATTAATAAGAAAAAAATAATTTCAACTTGGGGCATAAATAAAATATTTCTATTTCCACCTATTTTAATAGAGTCTTTCTTTAGATAAAACAATTTAATCTTGACAAGTGTCATTCAAAAAAATATTCTAACATTCACCTTAAGTAAAATAATTATATATCAACATTCACCTTTAAGTAAAACAATTTTATAATTCAGAGTAAATAAATTCTTCTCACACATAGGTGCTTTCTACTAAAAAATATTAATAACAAGAAAATATTTCAATATCAACACTATATATATATATATATATAAAGTAAAAAAATTCAAGGTGTTTTCCACATTATGAGGGAGATGTGTAATTACTTTAGTTCTCAACATGGAATTTACACATGGCATTTAAAAAATATATTAATAACAATTTTTTTTTTAATGTTGGCCATAAATACAATATTTCAATATCCATGTTAAAAATAATAATTTTTTATCAACTTTATGTATAGAGAGAAAGAGATAGATTAATTGAATGTAAAAGAAAATAGATTTAGTTAATAGGTGCTTTGGGAGATGCATGTTTACTTCAATTCTTTATATTATCGAGCTAACATGTAACATCTAAAAAATATTATTAAGAAAAAAATAATTTCATTGTGGGTCATAAATAAAATATTTCTATGTCCACCTATTTTAATATGGTCTTTATATATAAAAAACAATTTAATGTTGACACATGGCATTAAAAAAATATTCTAACATTCACCTTAAGTAAAATAATTATATATCAACATTCACCTTTAAGTAAAATAATTTTATAATTTAGAGTAAAAAAAATCATAATGAACACATAGGTGTTTTCTACTTCTCCTTATGAGGGATATGTGTAATTCATTCAATGATTAATATGGAGTTAACACAAGTCATTTAAAAAATATTAGTAACAAGTAAAAAAATTATTATGGTTAAACCATTTGAGTAGTGGATTGAGTATCAGGGAGATATGCACTTAAAATGGATTTATCACTTTATTTATATATTTATATATATATATATATAAATATAAAGAAACATTACATATACATTTTAACTCTGCATCTATCAAGCCCCTAAAGGTATCACATTTTTAGAGCTATAAACAATTTTTTTTAGATTTTGTACTAAAAAAAAATTGCACCTTATGGGTGTCTTCACCCACACACTTAAAACGTATTAATTCATAGTAAAAAAAACCATGATTTGGAACTATAATGTTAGTAAAAAATTATATATGTTAATCAAAAGAAATATATATCCAAAACATAAATGTAATATTAATTACTTCATTTCTATGTCTTTGTATTTTCTTTAATGATGGTAGTTAAGTTATTTAAAGTTTTAATATGTACCAAGTTTAATATATATGCTCCTCTTTTCACAATTCAAAAAAATAATTGGAATTCAATTGCAAGACTTCTTTGAGTATTCCACTAATTGTAAATAATGTATGAATATGAAACTAAAATTTTTACAATTAAAACTACTCAAAACTACTTCTCCCTTACTTAATAATTATTCTACTATTTGTAATAGTCATATTATAATATGGGTTGGCTTAAGAATGTAAAATGAGAAACTACTTCTCCCTTACTTAATAATTATTCTATTATTTGTAATATTATAATATGGGTTGGCTTAAAAATGTAAAATTAGAAGGGTTGCATTAAAAATGTAAAATGGCAATGGTTATACAATTGTAATATTATAATATGATGGGTTGTCTTGAAATTGTAAAATTAGAATGGTTATATTTATTCGCATTTCAATGTATTTAATATTTAATTATTAAGTTATTAAATATTTATATTTATGTTAGAAAAGAAAAGAAAAAAATATATATATATATATATAATTTTTCTTATTGGACATTATGTATTGTTAAGTTGATGTATTTATAAAAATAATAAATGAATATATATAAGACATTCTTTGCATAATATTTTACTAAGATGACAAAAATTACTGTGTAACTTGGGCAAGAATTCATATAGTGAACTAAGCTTATAGCATAACCTTTCAAAAATTGTAAAATTAAACAATCTCATTTATATTTAATTGATTGAAGAAAAAAAAGTATACTTCCTTAAAGTATAAAGGCATTATATATGGTATCAGAGCTACATGTGAATTTATGTATTCTTGTGAAGTAAAATAGATCTTGAATGAATATACTAGGAAGGATTTTATCGAAGTACAAATCTTACAAGTTCCTTGGAAAAATTACTAGTCCTGAGACCATAAATGGTCAAAATCAATCGGAAGAATCGAGGACTGCAAGTGCTACTTATGTGTCTTGAAGATCGTAACCACTATAGGTGTAGGAAGAAAAGTTAATTTTCATTGTAATTTATATTACATTATGCTATTGGATTTAATGTGAATGATCAAAATTATTCTTCTTGTCTCTTTTTTTATGTCATCAAGATAAAAAAAAAAAAATGGAAATTCATGGAGAAACTTTAAGGTCATTACAATATATAGTGCATGATATATCTAATGTTTGCCTGTTGTAGTATTGTTGTTGCACAGTTGGAAGACCCATGGTTCAACATGAATTCACCAAAAAAACCCTGAGATACTGACACTTTCAGCATCAACCACAAGCAAGTGAAGTCTCACCCGAGGTGTCCATGGGAACTGCAAGAACCCAACTTCCATAGTGATGAAGGGAGGGAAGGAAATACTCATAACCATTATACTTAGTATTTATTCATTATATCTTATATTAGGTGCGCAAAAACAAAATAACATGTAACATATTTATAGCAAGATAACATATATCATATGCACAATAAACATAACAATCACATCATAACACATAGACACCGTATTTAACGTGGTTCACCCTCGATAGGATACATTCACAACAGTTGGCTTATTATTACATTATTCAGAATCATCCATTATAAAATATGCACATTATGCTCATACATCATGCCCTTGTTGTTCTCCTATCTCTTTCTCTATCTCTGTCACTCTTCACTCTTTCATCCTTGCATACATTCATACATACTTATTCACTATCTATTTTCCTATGTTACCTCCCTTATACACAGAAAAAAATGCATATTTATACAATTGCAATAGGGCTTATCTCGAACCAATGGACCCAAAATTCCTAATGGCTTCAATGATATTCCTTCTTTTTCACGTGTTCATACATGAAAGTGCCCAACTGTATTTCCTTATTTTTCATGTGCTATGCAGTTCCCAAAATGGGTCCCAAAATCCTATCCCAACAAGCCCCCAACACTCATGTGTGGCTCATCCCAAGCCACTCAAGACTTCTACTACACCCCCTTTCAAGTTGCAAAAAACTTATCAAAATTTTCCTTTACGGTTGCTACCTTATCCTCTACGTGTGCTTTTTGTGTCAAAATCCCATCTATTGTTTGCCCAATAATGGGGGTATTCGTTTTATATGCATTTTCTTTCACTGCTTGCTTCAATATCCCTTGTGTAGATGCAAGTTATTATGTCACCCGAAAAGCTTGATCCTGTAGAAGCTCAAGATTTTGCATGAGATTCTTTTGTTAAAATCTTATTTGGTTTATCTCTTGGTGTAGCTACCTATTCTCAACTATTAGAGCTATTTTTTCTATTAGTGGTAGAGTGCTCATTGTATATTTTATCTTTTTCACCTTCTCCTACGCAGTCTGTAAACTTTGTTATAATATTTGTAGCTCTGCATTATCCAATAATTGATTCCACACTTTTGTACTCTCTTCACACAAATTTATGCATTCCTCATCCAAGATCCTAATTCTCCCCACGATCTTCATGGTTCTGTTCTCTCATTTCTCCCTTTCCTCTACTGGGATACTTTTCATTGTGCGAGCTTCCAAATCTATTATCTTTGCACAGAATCCCTGAATGGTTTCACTAATATTTGTCACTTACTCTTCTAAGCGAGTGTCTTCTTCCATTCATACCTATGGGAATTCATTGTATACATCTTGCACTGCCTATTACAACCTTTTTGTTTTCATCATGGCCACATCCCATTCTAGCATGAGTTCATTATACCTTGTGTATAGTGCATTGTTGTCTAAATTTACTTTGGCCAAATCCATAGAAGTTGACTATGTGTGCAAACAGATATCATGTGTGACACTTTTCTACAAGATATGTAGAATTGTTAATGGTAAATGTGACAACAATAAGTCAATATGACTTAATGTTTGCATGTGATCCTACATTTATGTCATGTGGAACTCTATGTCCCCTGCTAATATATTCATGATCTAGTTCTCTGCTAATGTTGATGGTTGTTTTGATGTCATCGTTCGTGACTTTATTGTATTTTTTGTTCTCATTGTATGTTCTTCTTCTATTGCTTGAGCTTGTGCTATCCTGGTTGATTCCAACATCAAGTGCAGTGTAGTTATTTTTACTTGCACATTCGTGTTCATTTCCTCATGTTTCTATGTATCTTTCATAAATTATTCTTCATTTAATTCTTTGACCTGATCCCCAATATTGCCTAGATAGCTACATCCTTTAAGGATTTCCTCTTCTTATGTCTATGCATTGATTGCTACTTAGGGTGATCATTTCTCTTCTCTCGAATGGGAAGTGTTGTTTGATTGTCTCCTGCACCATTCCCTTGTTCTTCATGTTATTGTTCTTCTTCTTGATCCTTCTTTCATTATGGTGTCTCCTTCTGCATTATTTCTATCACTATGGTTTTTCATTATGCTTCCTAGTTATTGAAAATCTGTCTGACATCCTTTTCTAGTAGCCTATAGTTATTCGACAACCATTTCTGATCTAGATCTCTCTTTTCTTGAATGTACATGCGGTGCATCCCTGGCTTAAATCACGGGATTTCTTTGTTTTCTTCAACTATTAGAGGTAGATTTCATGGTGTGTCCTCAATGCATTCTTGGATTGTCTCTTTATAGATGTAGAATATGATATTGTTGTCCATTTGTTTTTTCTTATGTGAGGTATACCACAAGTAAAGATATATTGTTACCAGGAATAGTTTTTGTATACCTTCTAGTTGTTAGTCACCATTAAATCTTTATTGTGAGAAACCGAGATTTCAAAATCTAGTGGAACACTAAATTTGGTTTGGAAGGCTGATAAACTATAAAATGGGATATATATGGCAGGGAAGGGATAAATTTAGAAGGAGCACTAAGTTGATCAGGTCTGAAGCATCGTTGATCATCAGTTCTCAAGATCAACGACAGAGAAAGATTTATGGGGGCAAAGCTGCATGGGGCTTAATTTTGAAGGGTGGTCCTGAAATTTAAACCATGGTTTTCTCTCAGAGGTACATGGCATCACTAGGTTCATTTCAGAATGGAAAGAGGGTTTCCTCAAATCACTTTCTAACACCCCTGAAAAATGGAAAAGTATAAAGGGACATTTAGTCATTTATTTTATTTGATTATTATTTTGAACACTGGACCGTTAGAACCTTATTGCGACCATCGTCTTTCACCTGCAACTCAATAGTACACTAACTCAACATGCTAGTTCCACTTGTTTACATGTATTCTTCATCACAACCATGGATCCCATCATAACCTCAGTAACATAACAAGATCTGGTGGAAAATGAAGAAGCCCCAATTGACCTGGATACAATTTTGTTTTTATGTTGAAATCACTATTTCTCCTATCTCTGTGTCTAGAATAAACTTGTTCGATAAAGTAGGAAGATGTATATCGTTCCTTGAAGCAGTCGAGGCCACCATAGTCCCTTATGTTGTCGAAATTTATTTCCATTTTCATGAATTTATAGGTTGGTGAATCGAATAGTATTCCCATGATGAAAGAGTCATTTTAAATAAACGAGGGTCTTAGATCTTGTGTACGGTAGAGATTCTATCAATTCTAGAGTCCCTCAGTATACCAAAGTCTTTTTCTGCAATTTTTGAAGAATTCAATTAAGAGAAGTTGCTTAGGATATATAAAGAATGCCCATCAGAGGTCTAAGATCTGTTTTTATAGACAATTATCAAACCTGAACATTTTTCAGAAGTTTTGACTTTGTCGATGAATGTAAATATAATGTTCATTGAAGTCCAATGGGTTTTCGCCCTATTGAGTCAAGTTTTAGGTCTAGACAATGAAAAATATGTGGTTGGAGTCATGCTCGGTTTCATTTTGACCTTTTTTAAGTCAAAGTATAGTATGTCAATCTGTACCATCTTTGATCAATTCCTTGCTGATAATATCCATAAACAACTAGTGAATTTTCTCTCCCTAGGACATTTTAGATATTGCACCAATCTGTTGAGAGTTTTCCTAGAAACCAACAAGAGGGAATTTATTCAAGAAACATTTGTGTCAACTTAATGTAAAAGGATTGCATTACCTATCTTCATCAACAAAGTCATGTCCAGAGTTTATAGTTTGATTTTCAATACTAGCCTACCTAGATTTTTGGATGACATGAGAAGATGTCTACATCCAAATCCAGAGAGAAAAGTGTGGGATTGGGTATTATTCATGCACTCAATAGTAATATGGGTTTACGGTTGTCATGAATCCCCTCACCTATTGCCTATTCTTATGACCACTAGAATATTTTCCCTTGAATTCATCAGGCAGAGAATTATATCTGAGACAGATCATTTCCTCAAGTTGCACAAAGCCTCCAACCTCAAGTTCCCTTTTATCATTGGACCCTTCATTGTTAGATACAAATCATGTTTATCTCAAGTTCAAGAAAATATCAAAGAGTTTGTTTTTTCACAGTTACATGGAAGAAGGTATGATCCACATCAAATCGTATCCAAGAGGAGACAAATGAACAAACATGCCCCTTATGAGTATGAACAGGTTGAGGGTTTTGATAAGATGGAAAATCTAGAAGTGGAGGAAACCTTGCAAAAAATTCTAACACAACAAACTCCTGAGAAGTTGATAATCGAAGTTCCAGAGACAAGTGTTTACAACAAGAGAAGCAATTCAAATGCCATGGACATCAGTGACCAACAAACTTCCCCAACGAAGATGAAAGTTACACAGTCAACACATATTGTGGATTTAGAAGAGGAAGAGTCGAGAGACCAAGCTAATCTAGATATGGTGGAAATTTGTACTAGCACTATCGACGTTGAAAAGGAAAGAAAACTCCAAACTGAAGGAAGCTCAAGAATTTTTAGTAGTAATAAATAGATTTTAAAACATCTTATTCATCTTACCAGTCTAGAGAAGATTCGGAAAAAAAGTATGTTGAGAAGGGTAATATAGATCTAGGTGATATGAGGGATTTAGTCCCTGGAGTGGAAAATATATCTCAACATAAATATTCTATGTTCACAGTAAGGGATGTTGAAAATAAGACCTTTAATATTGCATTTGCAGATGAGGACAAAGTCTCTGAAATAAAGATAAAATATGATAACATAAGCGCTCCATACAAGGTCAAATTCCACAAACACATTAGTGACATGCTATATTCTGATTATCTGAGCTTAATTTTAAATAATTCAAAACTATCATCTTATGTAATGAAATTGGAAGGACAATTAAAGTAGGAAAAGGAATCTAGTAGGGTTTGGTAGAATCAGGTTAAGAGGTTGGAACCTGAAGGCCCCAAGGGTTGAAATATTCATTGGATGAGAAGGAGAAATTAATTCAAATTTTGAAGAAGAAATTGAAAACTCTTGCTACAGAGCATCCACAAAAAACAAAATTGGTTGCTCTAGAACAAGAGAAGGTAACACTTCATCAAGAGACATTGGGTTACAAGGCTAGGGTGTTGCATCTAGAACAAGAAAAGGTGCAATGGTAACAAGAGAAGAAAGAATTGCTAAAAAAGGTTGTGGTTGTAGCTCCTACTTCAGAAGTTGGGTGAAACACTTAAGGACTTGTCCAGGATATGTCACAATTTATCATGAAAGAAGGATAAATCAAAGGGATGAAAGGAAGCATAGAGAAATTGAAGAGGGAATTGCATGCAAAGGATGAAAATATAGCTCAATTTCAAAAGGAGAATGAAGCCTTGAAAGAAAGAATAAATAAATTGAAGATAAGGTTAAGAGGCAAAGGTTTGTTGCAGGGGGCCAAGCATATCATTTGGGACTCTATAGATGCTAAAGATGCCAAGTTCAGATCATATTTGAATTTCATTAATGATAAATACAACATAGACATTACAACCATAAATAAATTCACTATTGTGAATGAAACTTTAGTGAAGAAACCATTAGAATGGGCCTAGAACACCATAAATATACTCAATGTTGTTCCAAATTTAGACCTCCAGACTATTGGATTTAAATATAGAACTACATTGATTATCTAGGCCAGGAGGGTTTATTTCTAAACATAACTTGTTGAAATCATTCCAACTAACATAGCACAGATGGAGCAGAGTGTACAAGAGTTCAAAGATTTGCTAGAAGAATTGTTTACCAAAGGACTTCAACCATTTTCGGATGGCAAGGGAAATTTGTGTGATAAGGGAGAATACAATGCTCATTTGACTTGGTGTAAAATGGATCATTCTAAGTTTGAAACGTCTAGAGGAAAATATAAAAGAAGCCCCATTAGTTGAGCATCTGATTACAGACTTTGAAATTTTGAATCAGTTCAAAATAATCAAGCTTGGACTGTCATTCATGTCCTATGATTCTTTCATTGACTTGGAGATTTTGATAAAGGAAATGACAGATTATGATATCTCTTCTGACTTTCAATGGAAGGAAATAATTAGGTTGTGTAAGACAAAATGAATTTTTCCAGGGCCTAGTAAATGATGTCCATATGTCACTAAAGATGGCAGATCACGTGGAAGACCAATGCATACCAAGTGGCGAAGCATGGGACTGAAACTCTAGAGGAGACAGAACCTGGATCAAGAAAAATTTCTTGTTGATCATTGTAATTGGTTTCAAAACAAAAACATTTCTTTCTTATCATTGTAATCGGTTTCAAAACCAAAATGTTTCTTTATAATCATTGTAATCAGTTTCAAACCGAAGGAACTCATCTTGTATAAATATTAGGATTTCCAAATGTATTAGGAGTTCCCAATGTATTAGGATTTGGAAGAAGTGCAACAGAATGGTTTTATCTATTTGGAACTTGAATTTAATTTTCTGAAGCTGAATACAATGCACATTCAAATGTCTTGAAATTCCATGAAAAGATTCTAATGGTGGTGGTTGGAGATTTGTCTTCTTTCTTCATATGTATTTCCTATGTTCTTGAATTTCATTTTCATTGTCTTCCATTTAAATTGGATAGTTAAAGGAATGGAATTCATCATGTGATTCTTTCGGCTTAAGAAATTTAAATTGTGTTAAGTTCTTCCTAACTAAGTCATAATTAATTTAATTAAATTCTCTAATGTAGTTATATGTTTTTCCTTTATTATTACACTCTTTAAATTACAATAGATTCATCACCTCATTTAGGCTTTATCCTTTGGATATTTCAACTAACCAGTCAGTGCTTCCATTCATTTTCAGAAGTTTGACTCCATATCCCTAGGTGTCCCTCCCCTTCCTTGCCAGTGAAATTATAAAAAACCCTTCAAAGAAACAAAGCCTAGACATTGACTTGCTAAAGAAAACTCATTTTTTAAAGACCAAGTGATAGGAAAGATCCCTCTCTGAGTTGAGAAAGATAGTACCCAACTCTAAAGTGGTTTTCAGGTTACCTCTGTCATTTTTTTTATCAGCCAAACAAATTTACAGTGCTAACACTAGTAATTGGGTTTCCTCTAGCTCCGTCCAAGAAACTAATGCAATTAAAATTAATAACCAAGAATAGTGAAACTCTACTCATCTCTCCTATGCTTCCTTGTAGTCGTTTAAGAATTAGTTCACCAAAAATGTTTCCCAATTCATTTGCATTCCTGTTGTGCACTTTTTTTTTCTTGTTATTACTCCTGTTGGAACCTAATCTCTATTATATTTCCTTAGTCACTTGCAAGGTAACACTTACATTACAAACCTAACAGAATCATCATTGACACTTACTACATCCAATATGTGTGATCCTTTATCCATGACATATTTTTTCTTCATCCTTTATGCAAATTCTTTCTCATGAGTATTATCCATGAACAAAGGTAGTGGGTATTCCCTAGTCGATAGAAATTCTATAATCCTTGCAATAAGTTGGGTTTCAATTGATACTGGCATGTCCAACCATAGGAAACCTCAGTGGATAAAACTAAAAAATAACTTGATGCAAATTTTTATTTCTATTCTTTTTCCAAAATATAGGATCTCCAACAGGTTCAATATGCATATTCATTATAGTCATGTTTCCCACCCTTGTGACTTGACTCTGAGTACCATATACTAGAAACATTTTGATTTAGCCCTTCAGTTGCATTTTGAGGGCTATAAAGAGGGATAATGACTAGAGACCCAAGGCGTAGACTGGGTACCATAGTTCTACATACCATTATAAAAAATAGAAGGACTCGACCCCATGATAGGAGTAGGCATCATGGGGTAGGTAGCGGTGAAAAAAGGATTCAAAGGAACTCCATTATCCATGATAAAGAGAACTCAGTATAAACTCTTAAGTCCAACAAGTAATCAAAGAGCACACCAAAAGTCAAACAACAAAAATTCATGCAAAAGAGATAAAGTGGATGAGTGGCATCCCTCCCTAAAGAAGGTATGTCTCGCCCAAGAGGGGCCTGAGACTCCCTGCTGAAGATAGAAGGTAACAAAGTCAGTTATAAGGGCCCTCATGGGATTAACAACTAGTCGGTCAGATCCCCTCAGAGAGGTAATCCTCCATAAATATTGTCTGTTGTTCGACCCTTAGCTGACCCAGGGTACCTGCAAAATAATCCTTGAAAGTAACCTATGAGACACCTAAGTCAAGGAACTAATAAACCATTGTATAATCAATGCATAGGCCAACATTTGTAAGTCAGGTCCACCATATGGGCAGCGTAGAAAATCCTGAAACCTTGAAAGCACTTCCTCTCACGGGGGTAAAGGCACTAGCAATATCCCCAGATACGAATAGATCCCCATAAATATCTATGATGCTAGGAAGGTATCGGGGGGATATCCCTTCAACCAAATTAACACGACCTTGTGATTAAATCCAGTGTGAGCAGAGCCTCCTGATGTTAACAATTATACAATGGATTTCTCCACTCCCCGTCTCAAACACATATCTTAATTTAATTGCCTTGGATAAGTTTACTCACAAAATCCTATTCCAAGGCACTAAATCCTAGGCTAGTTTGTGAACCCTAGAAAATAAAATCGTTACTAATAAATTTTAAATTATAGTTGATTTTAATGGTTCTGCTTACTCAAAAATGTATGGTAGTGAAACTTATGGTGTTATGAATCTACAAGAAAAGTAAATATGAAAATAATGCAAATTCCTAACTTTAACTTTTAATGAATGATATTCTTTTAAAAGTGATGCAATTTTCAAATTCAAATCTGCAATTCATAAGTAAAAATGCAATCTTTCACTATATTCCCTAAGCTAATGATAAAAAATCAAAAGACAAAAATTACAGGTAATGCAAAATGCCTATTATTTTTGTATTTTCAATATATCAAAACTAAAAATGCATGGACTAAAAAGTAACTTGATATATATCCCTGCTGTGTATAAAAAAGAAATAACTCAAGAAGGATACTAAGCAACAAAACACCCAGCCCCATGTACAAGGAAAATAAAAATGAAAAAATGAAGAGAAAGAATTTTCCCAGAAATTCAACCAAAAGAGGGTTTCTTGTCATCCCATAGGCACTCAAGAGGCACTATAGAGACCCAAAAAGGCTCAGCAAGCATCAAATCCCACCCAACAAACACCAGACCATGAAAACAAGAAAGAAAAAAAATGTGTACGCAACTGTTCCGGAAAACAAAGCATATATACATAGCTTGTAGTGAGACAACCCACATGCATATGTGACTGTCAAGGCAAAAGGCGTGTATGTGCTTTAAAACAAGGCCAGACAAGGGATAAAGGTTGAAAACTCAAACCCAGAGTGAACATGAGCTTTCAAGCAATGATATGAAAAGAACCACAATAGAAACAAGAGAAATCTAAGGAGAAAATTACTTCAAACCCTAAGAAATAAGATTCATCCCCAGTATGGTCACCAATTCTGTTATGAGGAAAATCTCTTTATGGATAGGGTGAACCACAACAGATGGAAATGACTGCAGAAATAAACTCTATCCAAACAATATGATATATAAACCAATGTGCAAAGGAGATAAGAAAGAGGCCTACCTCGTCCAAATGTTCGATGATGCCCATCTTTGAGTACTTTGATCCAAAGCTATATATACCTACAACATGTTCTCAACAAACAAGTGAAAACAAGAATATGGTGGAAATATAAAAGGTTACCACATTAGATAGCATAATCCATCAATATACATAACAAATATGTGGATAATAATTCATATATTTTCAAGACATCAATTGGATGGGAAGAGTATTTCTGTTAATAAATGATCAATAAAACTGACAATATTACAGACTTCCTTGTGGGCACGGTTTGGAACTGAGAAACTCAGTTCCTTCCAGTTGGGCTTCCACCACTTCAATACTCCACCAAAGGCAAGCTCATATAAGGGAGACAATGAGGTTCTCCATCAATAAGGGAACATCTTGGGGGATAAACACTTTGTTCAAACTTAAATGACAAAGGGATGCAAACTCGATATGAAGTAAATAATTTTTTTAGAGTAACTTTGCTCTCAAAGTTGAATTCTCTCTTTTTTTCCATAGCTTAGAATTGGCCACCTTATAGCCTTCAAAATGCAACTGAAGGGATGAGTCAGAATGTTTCCAGTATATGGAAGGCTAAAGATAAGATATCTCCTTTCATGACATGGAAACCTGACATTTAATTTTGATTTTCTGGCACAAATCTCGATGTATGTGGGTTGTAGTGGAGAAGCTTGTGTATATGCTTCTTGTTTAGTGTGCAAGATGTGTACAAGTGGAAAAAATTGTGTTTTTTTCTCTGGATTTTAGTAACAGGGAAGATAATTCTGCATAGGGAAATGGAATAAGGCTTTCTCTGCAAGATTGCATAGGGTGAGGCAAATCTTGCTCTAAAAACCAGTGAGTCCAAGATGAGTGATTTGCATAGATAATTATGTGGTGCTAACTCTAGAATTTGTTATATCTGTAAGGTCATGGTCTCGAGATGTTAGGATTCCTACTGCACCCAACATATCTCCCTCTATAGTGACCCCAATTGGAATCATCGGTGTAACAAGGTCATACTTCATCTCCTTGGGTAGTCTGAATTGTGTTATTGTTGGCCTTCTGGGTGGAACATAATCCCTTGTAAATTTTATTGGATATGACACTGATTCTCTTAGGATTTCTTCCTATACTGGCACTAATTCATGTTTAGTGTGTGGTGTCTTTGTTTGTGATGTGGATGCTCTTGCCTTTGGTGGCACCATGAATTTTTTCAACTCACTCAACTCTTCTTTGACTCTTTGTTTTCTTAAAATGTCCATGAAAAAATAACCCTTTCTCATCGCCCCTTCTCTACTTTTATAGGATTTTTTTAGTTGTTATCTTTCTCTTCACACCAAAATTCCCAGTCCCATATGATTGTGTTTTCATTTAATTCCTTTTGGATTATGCATTAAATTCATATATTCTAATGGATCGTGGTCTATATTTTCTATCTTTTCAAAATATGGTCGTCATGTTTCATTTATGATTATTTTTTCCCACCATATTTCCATTTTGTTTTCTCTTTAATGTGTTTCCTTTCCTCTTCGCAGGTCTTTATCCTAGATCTTTGATTCTCCTTTCTATGTGCATTTCAATTCTCCTTCCTTTCCATGACATTTTCTTGTTCATCTCTTTTTTTGCTAATTTGACTCTTTGAACAATGCACATTTCAAAACTTCAAGCCTTTGTCTCTTCAAATCAAGGCTTTCCTCAAGCTCTTTTTATATAACACATATAATATAATATGAATACTATGGTAGACGTACTGCATAGTTGGGATAGTGCGTGAAAGCATGACTATTCGTATACAGTTTTAGCCAACTACCGTTGACCATCCCTTCCATGATTTCCACATTCAATTTATCCAACTGAGAAACACCTGTCTCTATCACAGATATTATGACATACATACCCAGCCAGTCCATTTTGAATTTTTTAGGGTGCTACAAAAATTTGTTGTCATAGATCAAAACCAGGTCTCCCATCTGGAACTTTGTTTGTTTAATATGTTTTTCATTCCATGCATTTTCACATGCTTTCTAGAATTGATGGTGAAATCCTGAGACAAAGTAGTCTTCCTCTAGTTTCACTAACTTTGACAGTCTTTTCTCTAATGCACTAGAATCTATGATATATGTCAGCACGACAATGTGTAGACTCGACATAATGAAATCCATGGGAATACATTCTTCCTAACCATATACTAATCAAAATGGTGTCTATCATGTTGGCTTCTTACATGTAGTTTGATATGCCTATACTACTACAAGAATCCTTGGGTCCCAATCATATCGACTTACATTATGTATAATTTTTAGTGCATGCTCTATAATCTTGTTAAACGCTTCCACTATTTTTTTTGTTTGAGGGTGATAAGGTGTGCTCTTCTAGTGATAAATCTGAAATTCATTTGTCAAAGAAGAAATTATTATATTCAAAAAATGGGTCCCCTGATCACTCATAAGGATTCTCGTACATACAAACCTTGTAACAACATTCTCAAATAAAACCTGAACAACAGTTTCCGAGCTGCAATCTATGACATGTTCTTCTTTAGCCCATCGGTTCAAGTAATTTGTCACAGTGATTATATATCTTGTTTCTGACATTTTTTCTAGTGGGTTGATCGGTCCAGTAAAATCAACTGCCCATTTATCAAAATCATGCAAGGTAACTTGTAGTATTAATGGCATCTCATCTCTTATGGACGGATTCCCGAATCACTAACATACATCATATTTTTGATAGAACTCCTTAGTATCCTTATGAAGGTTGGGCCACCAAAGTCATGTACGCAAAAACAATTGAGTCATCGCTTTCCCTTCATAGTGGCATCCCGCAATTCCTTCATGTTCCTCTGATAATATCATAGGCATTTTTTTCTCCAGTACACATTTTCAAAGAATACCATCTGCACCCAACTTATACAAATTCCCCTCTATGAGCTGATAATTTGTTGCCTTTATTACTAGCTACTTCTTCTACACAATTGTAAAGTTGGGTGGGGATACTCCTATTCTCAAGAACTAGAAAATATATAAAAAATTAATCATTGATCATATTTACTATGAACAAGTGTGCATCTTCTACATTGTCATCCACATTTCCTTCATCTTCCCCTGTTAATATGCGTGAAAAATGATCAGGTCTTGTATTTAATTTTTTATCTTTCCCAATCACTTCAAAATCATACTCTTGAAATAATAGCATCCATCTGCATATCATCCCCCCCACAACAATAGATTATTGATTAAGTATCTCAGTGCATAATGATCTTTGTACATCTTAAAATTTGATCCCTCGAGATAATGCCTAAACTTTTGTAGTGCGTATGTCATTACTAGTCCTTCATGCTCTATAGTAGTGTAATTATGTTCGATAGTCAAAAAAAATCTTTTGGGAAATTAAATGGGATGATACAAACCTCCCCTAGTTGAGCTAGAACTGCACCTAACGCTATCACTACAACATATTTAAAAATTTGGGATGAAAGTACTCTTTTGTCACAACATGCAAGAGAAAAAGTTCAATTTTTCTAAATCCACCCTGTATTCATCGGTATCTTAATGCATGTAGTTTGACTAAATTATTATGGTCGATGTTTTTCACAAGAGAGACGAATGTATTTTTTTCGTCGCAAGAGAGATGACTTACCTAACCTTAAAATTGACCATTAAAAATGACCTAAAATAAATAGGTAAAAAAAGAAATATTTTTAGGTCATGCTTGTCGCAATTGCGACGATAGTGACCTAAAATTGGACTATAAATATTTGATGATTTAAAGATGTTGCGAAAATATTTCTATAACAATGATGTTTCTGAAAGGGTATTTTTATGTGGAAGAATGTCACAGAGTGTTGTCAGAGGTGGGGAAAAAAGTAAAGCAGGTGAAAAGGGTGAAAAGGGTGATGGAAGAATTATCTATCCACAAAAATTGTTGCGATGCATTTTCTATATAAACAAAGAAATGTTGTCGTTCCTGCAACAAATTCACTATATAAACAAAAAAATGTTGTCATCGTAAGTGTGATGACAACACAAATTATTGCGACACATTTTCTATATAAACAAAAACTTTGTTGTCGCAATTTCGACAACAATATAAAATACTATGACAAATTTTCTATATAAACAACGAAAATGGTTTGTGCAATGGTCGTCACAATTGAGAAAAACTGGTGGCTTCACTTAGTTTTCCTATATTGTCGTATTGGTGATGATATTTTTTTTTTTCTCACAATTGTGAGAAGTTCCCTACGATCCTCACTCTTGTGACGTTAATTCAAGTTCGTCGAAATTTCCACGTGCCATAAAACAATGTTTCAAAGACTCAATATTCCTCACAATATCTATGACATAACGTCACAAGAGTGTCGAAATAACATTCAGAAAATGACCCAAATTTTCTAGTGTAAAGATGACATGTCTATGTGGTCATAGAATTCCTTCTTTGAATATGGAAATACTAAAATTGGCATGGTAACTAGTTTTTGTTTCACTGTATCCAAACTTTGTTGGCATTCCTTGTTCCATTGAAGTTTGAATTTCTTCTTCAATAATTTTTCCAATGGATCTTTGATATTCATGTACCGCTTGATAAAATTTATGTAGTACCTGTTAAAATATTATGTAACTGCAAAGAATATTCGTATCCCTTTTGTGGATAGAGATAAAATACATTTATTATTGAGTAGATCAATCCCCTTTTGTAGATTGATCATGTCGGGCATTGTAATTGACCAAATCCCATTTTGCGGATTGGTCAAACCCTAATTGTAATAGGCTAAATAATAATTCAGCCCCAAAATATATTAAAGATGCCCCAGAATATATTAAAGGTGGTTATAACCACCTAGAGGAAGATGTTGGCCCTGCCAGTGAAGATACACTTCCACACGTGCTAGAATTGTATAAATAAGAGAGGCCAACACCTCATTTAGACACACACTCAACTCACTCATCTAGTGCAGAAGTATTGAAGGAAGTTGTAGTTACCAGTTGCCATAAGAAGGAAGAGAAAGAGAGGTGAATCCTTGGGAGAGGAATTTTTGTGTTATTTGGTTCATTGTCTTGGCATTGTATTGGCTATCTATATTAAGGAAGTTTGGTTGGGTTTTCTTCCCCTTGAGGGTTTCCCAGGATAAATGCTTGTGTACTCTTGTGATTGTGTTTCTCTAAGTGATTATGTCTATGCTATTGTTGTCTAGTAAATTGAAAGTAACCTAAAAATAGTTGAAGCTTTAACATGGTATCAGAGTTAAGCTGAAGAGAGCATCTTTCTCAGGAAAAAGAAAAACGTCACTCTTGCCGTACATGAAAATTAGGGTTTTTATTAAATAAGGTTTTTAGCCTCAAATCCATCTAGAAAGGTGTGCCCTACCTCAAGGAACATTTTGTCATCCTCAATTCACTTTTTATTGGCTAGATCTCCTGAAAAGTGAAACCCTAGTTTTCACAAAGTACCATAAAACTAGAAGTACCAGTGTACCAGTGTTCCATAAGTACCAGAAAACTAGAAGCACCAGTTCAAAAATCCACAGATCAAGTTTGGAGGGGTAAAAGTTGGATTTTATGAAATCTAAACACACCAGCCTACTCACCTCAGTCCAATGCATCTTTTGGTGAGTTTAGTTTTTAGATCCAAGTAATTTGAGTTTTTTATTATTTCTATAGCTTGGAGGGCTAGGGTTTCTTCTACAAGAAAGAATGGCTATTGACATGAGGGTAAAAGACATGCTAGAAGGATCTAGAAACGTCATATATTGGAAGCATAGGTTGTATATGATTCTAGACGAGAATGTTATCCTAGAACATGTTGTACTGGTTGTACTAGAACCAGAGGAAGAAGATCAACAGACCAAGCATAAGAAGAATGAAAAGAAAGAAAAGAGAATCATGTCAGATTCAATAAAGGATCACTTGATCCCTCATATATTTGAACTACAGACAACAAGGCAAATGTATGAAGCGCTCAGTAGGTTATATGAAAGAAAAGACATTAGCCGAAATCTTACCTTAAGTAATCAACTTCGTAATATGAAGATGGACAACTCAGAATCTGTCACATCCTATCTTATGAGAGTTTCTCGGATCAGAGATCATCTTGCAACTATTGGAGATGTCATTAGTGACAAAGAATTTGTAACCACAACCCTAAATGGGTTTCCAACATTTTGGATTCCTTTTGTACAAGGAGTGTGTGCAAGAAGCAAGTTACCCAAGTTTGATAAGTTATGGGCAGATTGCACACACGAAGAATCTAGACTCGCAGACCAACAAAAATGGGCGATTGCACACACTTAAGAATCTAGACTTACACTCAACATACTCTAGATTAATTGTTGACAAAGAGGGAGCTCTTACAGTTTAAAAGAACAAAATAAGTTCCTTCAGAAGAAACAATAAAGAATCTAACTCCATAAGAGTTCTAGGTAACTATAGGTTGATCTAGTACTATTCTTATAGATGCATAGGGAGAAGGTTGATCCAAAGTGTGAAGATAGAAAGAAATAAATATCCAAACTCAAGGAAGCACCCAAGATATTACGTAAGAAAACTTCAAGGATGATTATTAGAAGCTATTATCCTAGTGCAAGAGGGAGCCATGTCTCCGAATTCGAAATGAAGGATCATGATTTGATGCAATTAGAAAATCATATGGATGGTGCCCAGAGATATTTTGATCAAGATGAAAGTTATCCAGATGGATGGTGCCCAGATGGGTAGCATGGTATTATACCATTGAAAGGTTTTGGACCACAAGAGACTTTTTTATATCCCATAGCTAGAACTTCGTAGAGAAGGATAAAGAGAAAATACCTTTGTAGAGATGGAAAGAGAAATCCCATAGGTAGACCTTCATAGAGAAGGAAAAGAGAAGAGAATTTTGTAGAGAAGGGAATGAGAATTTTTCCAAGGTTGGCCTCTATCCAAGTGTTGAGTTTTGAATACTATATGGACATGATAGAATACCCTCATAGAGAGGGGTGGTACCACCCTTGTAGAGAGGAATATGGATTTTTATCCAAGGGGCAGAAGGCATATACTCTCCTCTAGCCAATGATTGAGTAGCATGGAACACAAACCATGACCATGTGTAATGGTTGTTCTATATATGTTTTGTAACATCCCTGTGGATCATGGAAAGGAGTCTAGTCTTACCTAGGCTAGTGGTCTTAGCATCTCTAGTTCATGTGGGACGACTAGGAGCGAAGCTATGGTAGTATTCCTCCCCAGTGGATGGGTGAGGTAGATGATTACAAGAGAAGGGAAAACATAAAATCAATGGAAAAACTCATATAATATCTTATGTGTGAAGATAAGACATCTCGTAAGTGAAGATAAGATATCTTTTGTGAAGATAAGAAAGAGTATATATATCTTATCTTCACA
The DNA here is from genome assembly GCA_010110895.2 of Picea sitchensis. NCBI lineage: Eukaryota > Viridiplantae > Streptophyta > Pinopsida > Pinales > Pinaceae > Picea > Picea sitchensis. The sequence continues at coordinate 143,776 of SNQJ01S0025364.1, forward strand.
TAGAAAATGTCTTATCTTCTGTGTGAAGATAAAGAGAACAAAAGTTTTGATGATTTATAGATATGTCAGTCAGTGATCATGATGCTAGATGACCAAGTGGATGCCTCCATTTATCCAATTGATGATGTTTCCGAGTTGATTATGTTTCCCAATTGATGATGTTATCCAGTGGATGTTGCTACCTAGTTGATGTCGACATCCAGTGACCTGTCAAAAGATAAAGAATATCCTTCTTGTTAAGAGGGAGTGTTAAAATATTATGTAACTGCAAAGAATATTCTTAACCCCTTTTGTGGATAAAGATAGAATATTTTTATTCTTGATTAAATCAATCCCCTTATGTGGATTGATCATGTCGGGCATTGCAGTTGTCCAAATCCCCTTTCATGGATTGGTCAAACCCTAATTGTAATAGGCTAAGTAAGAAGTCGGCCCCGAAATATATTAAAGAGGCCCTAGAATATATTAAAGGTGAGTATAACCACCTAGAGGAAGAAGTCGGCCCTGCCAGTGAAGAGACACTTCCACATGTGCCAGAATTGTATAAATAAGAGAGGCCAATGCCTCATTTAGACACACACTCAACTAACTCATCAGGTGCACAAGTCTTGAAGGAATCTGTAGTTACCAATTGCCGAAAGAAGGAAGAGAAAGAGAGGCGCATCCTTGGGAGAGGAATTTTTGTGTTATTTGGTTCATTGTCTTTGCACTGTATTGGATTTCTATATTAAGGAAGTTTTGTTGGGTTTTCTTCCCCTTGATGATTTCCCAGGATAAATGCTTGTGTACTCTTTGGATTGTGTTTCTCTCAAAGATCTTGTCTATGCTATTGTTATCTAGTAAATTGAAAGTAACCTAATAATAGTTGAAACTTTAACAATACCCTGTATGACCCAGTGTTGCTTGTAGTTGTTGCATTGAAGTAGGTGGTGGAAAATAAAAAATAACAACAATATTCACAATATCAATCACAATTCCTTATTTACATACTACATGACCAAAAAAGATACCAAATGCTTCATAGAATACACTTCTTCAAGTTCGAGGAAATCTGGAACTGTCCACATCTATCCAACATAAAGTGTAGAGTTTCAACATGGTATTTTAATAATTTGAACAATCACCAATCATCCAAATATACTTCTAGGAATTTATGAACAAATTTTTTAAAAGCTGTGACAAAAAATCGAGAAAATACCGTTGGGGCATTTTTTAACCCAAAAGGAATGATTATATACAAATAACATCCCCATTTTGTCACAAATGTTGTATTATTCCTATCTTCATGTGAAATCTTAATCTAGTGATACCTAGAGAATCCATCATTAAATGAGTAAGCTTCTTGTCCTTCTACATTCTCCAAAACCTCATTCGTAAATGGGGTAGTAAATGGGGTAGTAATAATCCACACAATTCTGATTCCACCTTTCTTCTTTTCCTGAATCACCATCAGATCGATCCATTCTGACTCTGCGACATGTTCAATAATTGTATCTTCCATCATCCTATCTATTTTTTCTTTCACTTTCTTCTTATATACTAGCTTCAATCGGTATAGTCTCTGCTTCACTAGATTCACATCCAGCTTCATAGGAAACCTAATTTCCCCTAGCTCCTCAACAATCCCTTTCATTTCTAAAAATGTAGTCAAGAAACGGTCTTGGTATTTGCATAGTAAATCAACAATCTTCTTGTTAGTTTCCTCATTCAAGTAATCTCCAATGTTTGCAAACTTGGGATTATCCTTCATACCAATATTCACCTTGCACATTTTCAACAACTTTTCACACTCGACAGATTCAAGATTGAGATCCTTTACTACGTTCTCTCCTTTAGTTTCTCGTATTTATAAATTTATTGGGTTTTCATCCTCTTGGTCTGCTCCAACAATGTTATAGAATTCAAAAACCTTTTGAATAGTCAAATAATATCTAGGTGAACTACATAAGGGTACGAGTCTTATCAATTCTTGTGATGTAAATATATTGTTCTTAATAATATGTAGGGTTGTTTCGATCGAAGGGGAATCATCTTCAAACTTGAAAGTTACATTGAAATTTTGATTCAAATATTCCAAATCTGTTATTCCTCTCCTTACTTCCATTTATATACACCAATTCTTTGGGATCACATCCATAGTGTGTACAAACAAGTGCATTTCCTTCTTAGGTACTGAGCCCCATGTCGCAGTGCACTATGCGATATGATCTATAGAACAACTCAATCCATTATAGTTTTTTGCAATATATTCAGTTCCTATTTCAAATTTGACCTGTACCAGCCTTCTGCATTGCCTTGATTTCTTTATTCTATCCTTATGTGAAAGCCACCATCTTGGAGGAGTCATATATATATATATATATGTTAGTCCATCATACTTCAAAGGATCATGTACCTCATCTTGAATCCAATGCAATGTGCGGGTAATACGAGCATATCTTTTTCTAGATACTTCATGGAACCTTTATTGTTGATGTTCCAGAGCTTCTTCTGAATCTAATGTGGAAGAACTTAAACTTCTCGAACTAAGTATACCCTAAGTAGTCGGATTAATATAGTCATCCATTTTCGCGGTCACATTGTAAAGGTTATCAAGTTCTTTCCCCCTTGTCAGTTCCACATATCGTATTCCTTATGTGGGATCCAATGGCACAGTAACTCTCAAGTATCCTACTTCAAAGATCATTTGTCTATTTTTCAGATCAATAATGGTCTAGTTATTTAAATCCAACTAGAGTCCAACTAATGCTAGATATGGTTTAATACCATCCACTATCTTGATTAATTCAAAATATGTTGTGTTGCACACTCCATCGATGTTAACATTCACCCATGTTAGTATTCCAATCAGAAGAATCTTGTGCTGATTTGCTAGCCTCAATTAAAATGGTGACCATATCCAATTTGGTTTTCCCATCTTTTCCCATGTCTACCTCAGATTGACGTTCACATTAGATCGCATATCCAAGATGATATTATCCATATCATAGTCTCCTACCTATGCATTAAGTCAGAATTCCTTGTTCATCATTTTCCTCTATTGTACTCGGTTCATTGCTCGTTGTCCAATAGGTGATTCTTTATCTTATGTGCACATGTTTATTATTCTGCACATTGCATTTATGCAGGAGCATTGTAGGTAGGCAACCAAGCAAGAAGTGTAAAAGGCGGAATACAACTGGAAAAGCACCAACGCATGTTTTTGAAATGTTTTAAAATATTAATGAAGCAAATATTAATGAGATAGCTGGGAAAGTGTACTTACATTTATATCTTAGATGTTGTAAGAAGATCTTGGGCACTTCTCTCATCTATAGAATGAAAAGGCATTTATACGTAATTAATGAAAGTATGTGGATTTGAATTCATAGATTAGACAGTTTAGAGAGTAGGAGGGAAAACAGATATAGACACCCTCACCCTTGTATTATTGAATGATTAGAATAGAATGATAGAGATTTTTCATAAGCTGTTGAGTTGTAGCAGAGAGATAAAGAGAAGAACCCATGTACAGGAGCACTTGAGTTAATATATAAATATTTGACTCAATTTTCATGGTGTTATGATGCTTATTGTTTACATTTGTTGAATGGTATGCTTACAATTGTTTTATTCTCTTTATTTATGCATTTGTTTCAATGCTATGTTGAATGTGCGATTTCATGTTAAGTATATGAATTCTAAAAGGGGAGAAGAATGAGTTTCAATTGTTTCTCTTCCTGAGAATTCTTGCAAGGAGTGCAGTGAAACGCCCGCAAAGTGTGTATTGACAAGACTCTGATTTTTATCTCAGAAATCTCATGAGAGATACCGTTGTTCCCATACCAGTAGAAGTACAGGTGAAGCAAAAAGATATGCAAGGTGTGTGCAGGCTAGTTGAAGCCTTTGAACTTATCAACTAAGGTGAAGGTGGAAGGACTCTGTTGCAAAGAGTGCATAGAGTCGAGGACTCAAATAACTAGAGGTTTTTTGAAAGATTGTCGCAAGGACTGTGAGAAGGATATCTCTTAGAGACTCAAGTTCACAAGTGAAAATATCAAGAGGGTAAGTACCTTTGAATATTTCAAAGGAATACGGGGAGAGAAATCATTGCGCAAAATTTAAGTTCAGTGGAAGGATGCCAAGTCAGTTTGGCCAGAGATTCTTGAGGAGTGAATCAGATGGTCAGAATTCTCTGAGGAGAACTCACAAAATCACATGGACAGTTGGATCTCGCAGATCTGTGAGAAGGTTAAGGCTGAGTTCCTTTTATCATTCAGAAATCTCAGGAGGAGTAACGATCGTTGGATGAGAAGCGACAGGAGCCGCTGATCTTGCACTCTAAATATGATGTTTCAAGTTTCAAAGTTTGGAGTGGCAAGTGATTTAGGAGTCACTGCATCGCAAACTCCTGGTACGCGAAATCACGCTAGTTGTTGGATCAGGGGAGGTTCACAACCGTTGATCCCCTTTGAAGTGGAATCTAGGCATTTCGGCATTCTGGGGTTCTGCATACCGAGAATGCTGATGACGAGGAGCTAGGACATAGTGAAGTGAAAATCCTGAAGTTGTGAAACGCGATAGGACTTTGGTGTGGAATTTTGGGATTTCGACACTTTGGGTTTTGGGTTTCTGCGAGTCGAGAGGAAGAGTTTCATGTCATCACAACCCCCAAAATCACAAAGAGAGAAAATACAAAAAGTAGGTTCCCAAGCATTTGTCGAAGGGTACATGCGACAAAAGTGAAAGGGGTGGTCAAGCTTCGGGAAAAATCCCAAAAGACCATCGATCTTACCAAAGGGGGGAAATTTCAGAAACTGGGAAATCATAGGGGAAGAGGAGCGAGTGTGGATCATTCACTCATGTCCCAAAAAGAGGAAATTCATGGGAAAAAGAGTCGTGTGTTCGACACATTGAAGGATTCAACCCTCATTGACGTTTCGGGTTTTGGAGGTTGAAGAGACAAGGAAGCCTGACAACAGGATTCACGAAATACAAAATCTCGAAAGGTAAAAAGTCCCAATCACATTTGTTGGTTGATTATGGAGTTAGTGTTGGTGTTTGATCACATAGGCATAACTCAGAAGGACCTATGGAATACACCTATTTGTGTGTTTGAAGTATTCCCTGTTGGAGAATCAAAGAGTCAAACTGACTCAGGTGAATATTTGGAACAATCCTATGCGGATATTGGCCCGAGGGTCGGGGGTCTACACCAGTGTGGTATCAGAGCTCAGAACAAGTTATTTTATTTCTGTAGTAGAGAAAATATAGGAACATTTTACAACCATGCCTCCGAGAAGAAGAGACAGAGCAATGCCAATTCCTAATCCAACAAGGGAGAGAGAAATGCGTGTGTTACATGCCAGGCTTGATTCCATGGAGATAGCACAGAGGCTCATAGTTGACACTGGGGATATCAGTGAAGATGAAAGTGAAAATGAAGCTGGAAACAAAGGAGAAGAAGTTTCAGTCGAAGATGCTGCAGATGAATGCCTATTCAAGGTTGTTGCAAGGATAGGTGCCAGAGAAAAAATTGACATTCCAGTGTATGAGGGAAACCTGGATGTTGAAGAGCTTCTACACTGGATTAGATATCTAGACAAGTACTTCTACTATGAGGATGTCGAGGAAGACAAGAAGGTCAAACATGCCATTACTAGACTTAAAGGGCATGCAACACTATGGTGGGATGAACTGCAGGCTGATAGATGTTGCAAAGGCAAGCATAAAATCAAAAGCTGGGATAGGATGGTTGCAAATATGAAAGCCAAATTTATACCCAGGGATTATCAAATCACTATGTTTCAGAGGATGCACAATTTGAGACAGAAGTTGATGTCAGTGAAAGAATACACTAAAGAGTTCTACAAGATAAACATCAGAGTAGGTCATCGGGAAAGCGATGATGAAAAAGTTGTCAGGTACATGAATGGTCTATGATATGAAATTCAAGATGAGATGAGCATGATGACTATTTGAAATGTGGAAGATTCTTATCGGATAGCTCCTAAAGCTGAAGAGAAGCTAAGCTAGAAAAAAGGTCAAAGAGAAAGAGGTAGAAATCAAGCCAAAGGAAAAATAATTGCCCAGGACAGAACTTATAAATCTAAAGAAGAAGGGAAGAAACCTCAAAATCAACATGAGAGAGGTGGAAGATCACTGAGAGGGAAGTATGCTTATATAAATACTTTTCCTTGAGCTAGAGGAAGAGGAAGAGGCAGAGGTGGTGAAGTAAAATTCTTTTTCTATGGAAAAATCGGGCATAAATCTTATGAGTGTCGAGATAAGAAGAAAGATGGTGGTGGAACTCACATTGTCAAAGCTAAAGGATGGAATGTTGAGGTAGAAGACACTGAGGGTGGAATATCTTTGATGATGTAGAAAGTTCTCTTGAAGCTAGAGAAGGAGGCAGAGAACCCAGCCCAAATAAACAGTCTGTTTCAAACTACTTGCAAAACCAAAGATAGGGGATGCAAGGTCATAGTGGACAGTGGTAGCACAGATAATATTGTATCTACATAGATGGTAGAAAATTTGGATCTGGATACTGTTGTACATCCAAGACCATAAAGAGTTATGTGGCTACAAAGAGGACATCAGGTAAATGTCACTAAACAATGTTTAGTTGAATTTAAAATAGAAGGATATAAAGATGAAATATTATGTGATGTCATTCCCATGGATGTTTTTCATCTATTGTTGGGTATACCATGGAGATATGGAAGAAACATGATTCATGATGGGACAAAGAACACGTACACCCTGGAGAAGAATGGGAGGGTGCACATGTTGCTGCCGATAAAAAACCAAGAAGTAAAAATAGAGGTGAGCAACATTGTACTTCTCATGAGTGGGAAGGAACTTCTTAAGGAGGTTAAGAAGAAGGAAGACACACAATTTATTGTGGTCAAGAAGCCCAAAATTGTTTTGACCAGTATGAGAATAGATGATTTACCAGAAAAAATTGAAGAATTGCTAGAAGAATTTGTTGATATAGTAGTGGACGAACTACCTTGTTCGTTGCCACCTATGAGGAGTATAAGCCATCATATCGATCTTATACCTGGAGAAAGTTTACCAAACAAATTCACGTATAGGTTGACACCGCAGGAAAATGAAGAAGTCAAGAGATAGGTCCAGGACTTAATGGACAAAGGATTGATTTGAGAGAGCTTGAGTCCATGTGTTGTTCCAACAGTTCTCAGCCCAAAGAAATATGGAGGCTGGAGAATGTGTACAAACTCAAGGGAAATAAATAAGATTACCATTAGATATAGATTTCCATTACCAAGGATGGACAACTTGATGGATTGCTTGAGTGGAGAATTTTTTTTTTCAAAGATTGATTTGAAAAGTGGGTATCATCAAATTCGAATGAGAGAAGGTGATGAATGGAAAACAACATTCAAGACAAATGAGGGGTTGTACGAATGGCTTGTTATGACATTTGGCTTAATGAATGCAACCAGTACTTTCATGATATTGATGAACGAAGTCCTGAAGGATTTCATAGGGAAATTCGTCATTATATACCTTGACGATATATTAATTTTCAGCAAAACAGGAGCAGAACACTTGAAGCATTTAGCTGCAGTAATGAGAAGATTACAACAAGAGAAATTGTTGATAAATATGAAGAAATCATCATTTATGAGAACATAACTCATTTATTTGGGTTTTGTTATCTCTACAAATGAGTTGAAGATGGATCCAAAAAATGTAAATGCAATTAAGAATTGGCCATCCCCGAAGAGTGTGTTTGAATTTCGAAGCTTCCATGGTTTTGCAAGTTTCTACAGGAAATTCATTCGAAATTTCAGTGGAATTATCACACCAATGATGGATATGTTGAAGAAATGACATAAATATTTTCACTGGACAGAAGAAGTAGAGAAGAGTTTCAATCTGCTAAAGAAGAGGATCACGAAGCAACCAATTCTAGTTTTGTCATATTTTAGCAAGACATTCCAGGTCAGGTGTGACATGAGTGGATTTGCAATTGGAGTGGTATTGAGCCAAGATGACAGGTCGGTCACATATTTAAGTGAGAAAATGAATGAAGTGAATATTAACTACTCATCATATGACAAAGAATTATATGCATTCATACAAGCACTGAAGAAATGGAGACATTATTTGGTTCCTAAAGAGTTTTTTTTGTACAATGATAATCATGCTTTACAATTCATGACTCAACAGGAGAAGTTGAACCAAAAACATGTTAAATGGGTTGAATTCATGTAGAATTTTACTTTTGTGATTAAGCATATTTATGGAACTGCTAACAAAGTTGTTGATGCTTTGAGCAGGAAATGTTTGCTTATGCAGGAATTCAGAGTCAAGACTTTGGGTTTTGATAACCACAAAGAAATGTATACGGATGACCCAAATTTTAAGGAGGCATATGAGGCATCTAAGAATCCAATTCTCAGGGACAGAAGCCAATGGACTGAGTATATGATCCAGGATGAGTTACTATGGGGCAATCAACTATGTATTCCAAAATTCTCCATGAGGGAGAACCTGCTGAAACAAAAACACAGTGGAGGATTGGTCGGACACTTCGGTCATGATAAAATGTTCTCAAAGTTGAATGGCTCATACTTTTGGCCAGGGATGAGGACAAATGTTAAGAAATTTGTGGACAGAAGCAGGATTTGTCAACACACAAAAGGGAAAAGTCAGAACACAGGGTTATATCAACCATTACCCATATCAAAAAGGTCGTGGGACATAGTGAGCATGGATTTTATATTGGGATTGCCAAGGACACAAAGAGGATGTGATTCAATATTTGTCATAGTCGACAAATTTTCAAAGACGTCACATTTCATACCATGCCAGAAAACTAGTGACGCAACTCATATTATGAATTTGTTTTTCAAGGAAGTCGTTAGACATCACGGCTTGTCAAGGAGTATCATTTATGATTGGGATACCAGGTTCGTTGGACATTTCTGGAAGACTTTGTGGAATAAGTTGGGGACAAGTTTGTCTTTTAGCTCATCATATCATCCTCAAACGGATGGGTAGATAGAAGTTGTGAACAGAAGCTTGGGATATTTGTTGGGGAGCTTAGTGAATGAGCACCACAGTCAATGGGATCACATTCTACCATAGGTGGAATTTTCTTATAATGATTCACTTAACATAAGCAAAGGGCATAATCCATTCCAAATTGGATATGGAATGCAACCAAGGGGAGTTTCTGAATTGAAGGATTCAAAACAAGTTGAATTTAGGAGTGTTAGTGCAGAGGAATTTGTAGAAGGAATGAAAGAGCTTCACATCCGAGTCAAGGAGCGAGTGCAGAGTTCAAGTCAAGATTACAAGCGGAGAGTAGATCAACATAGGTGAGAACTTCAATTTGAAGTTGGTGATCTGATTCTTGTGCATCTGAGGAAGGAAAGGTTCCCAAGGGGAACATATAACAAACTGAAGATGAAAAATATTGGACTGTGCAAGGTCATAAGGAAACTTGGGGAAAACACATATGATATTTAATTACCCGATGGGATCGGAATCTCACTGATATTCAATGTTGTGGATTTATACCCTTACAAAGTTGAATAAGCAGGAGTAGAGGAGAAACAGAAAGAAATTAAGTGGACCAAACAAATGCCTGTAGCTGAAAAGCCACAGATGGAAGGCATAATTGAATGGAGGATTAGAAAAAGAACCAGGAGAAAAGAGTATTTTGAATACTTCTTCAAATGGAAGGGACATCCAGTTTAAGATGCTAGTTGGGAAGATGAAGAAAAAATTCAAAAGCATGGACAAACCATGCAAGAGCTCATGAAAAAAAGTTCATGAAAATTTTTCAAGCGAGGGAGTATGATGTAGGAGCATCATAAGAAGCCAGCCAAGCAAGCAATGTGAAAGGTTGAAGACATCTAGAAAAGCACCAAAGCATGTTTTTGAAATGTTTTGAAAAGTTAATGAAGCAGATATTAATGAGATGGATGGGAAAGCATACTTACATTTATATCTTAGATGTTGTAAACACATCTTGAGCACTTCTCTCATCTGTAGAATGAAAAGGAATTTATACGTAATTAATCAAAGTAGGTGGATTTGAATTCATAGATTAGACAGTTTAGAGAGTAGGAGGGAAAATGGATATAGACACTCGCACCCTTGTATTATTGAATGATTAGAACAAAATAAGAGAGATTTTTCATAAGATGTTGAGCTTTCGCAGAGAGCTGTAGAGAAGAACCCATGTACAGGAGCACTTGAGTTAATATATGAATCTTTGACTGAATTTTCATGATGTTATGATGCTTACTATTTACATTTGCAAAATGGTATGCTTACAGTTGTTTTATTCTCTTTGTTTATGCATTTGTTTCAATGTTGTGTTGAATGTGCAATTTCATGTTAAGTATATGAAGTCTGAGAGGGGAGAAGAATGAGTTTCAATTGTTTCTCATCCTGAGAGTTCTTGCAAGGAGTGCAGTGAAACGTCTGCACAGTGTACATTGACAAGAGTCTGAGTTTTATCTCAAAAAGCTCAGGAGAGATGCCATTGTTCTCATACCAGTAGAAGTGTAGGTGAAGCACAGAGTCATGCAAGGTGTGTTCGGGCTAGTTGAATCCTTAGAACTTATCAACTAAGGTGAATGTGGAAGGATTGATGTCGCAAAGAGTGCACAGAGTTGAGGACTAAAATAACCAAAGGTTATTTGAAAGATTGTCGCAAGGAGTGTGAGCAGGATCTCTCTTGCAGACTCAAGTTCACAAGTGAAAGGATCAGGAGGGTTAGTACCTTTGAAGAGTTGAAAGGAAGACGGGGAGAAAAATCATTGTGTAGAAGTTAAATTCAGTGGAAGGATGCCAAGTTAGTTTGGCCAGAGATTCTTGAGGACTGAATTAGACGGTCAAAATTCTCCGAGGAGAACTCGCGAAATCACGTGGACCGTTGGATCGTGTAGATCTGTGAGAAGGTTAAGGCAGAGTTCCTTTCAGCATTCAAAAATCTCAAGAGGAGTAAGAACCGTTGGATGAGAAGTGCCAAGAGCCCTTGGTCTTGCACTAGAAATATGATATTTCAGGTTTTGGAGTTTGGAGTGGCAAGTGATTTAGGATTCACTGCATTGCAAACTCTCGGTAAACGAAATCACGCCAGCCATTTGATCAGGGGAGGTTCACAACCGTTGATCCCCTTTAAAGTGGAATCTAGACATTTTGGTATTTCGAGGTTTGGCATACCGAGAATCCTGACGACAAGGAGCCGAGACACAGTGGAGTGAAAATCCTGAAGTCCCGAAACACGATAGGACTTTGGTGTAGAATTTTGGGATTTTGGCACTTTAAGTTTCGAGGTTCCAGGAGTCGAGAGGTAGAGTTTCATTTCAGCGAAACCCCAGAAATCGCAAAGAGGGAAAATCCAAAAAGTAGGGTCCCAAGTATTTGTTAAGGGTTATGTGCGACAGAAGTCAAAGGGATAGTCAAGTTTCGGGAAAAATCCTGAAATACCATCGATCTTGCCAAAGGGGGGAAATTTCAGAAACCGAGAAATCATAGGGGAGGAGGAGCGAGTGTGGATCGTTCACTCAAGTCTCGAAAAACCAAAATTCATGGGCAAAAAGAGTCATGTGTTCGGTGCATTGAAGGATTCAACCCTCATTGACATTTCAGGTTTCGTAGGTTGAAGAGACAAGGGAGCTCGACAATAGGATTCGCAAAATCATGAAATCCAAAATCCTGAAAGGGAAAAAGTCTCATTCACATTTGTTGGTTGATTGTGGAGTTAACGTCGGTGTTTCATCACATAGGCATAACTCAGAAGGACCTATGGAATACACCTATTTTTGTTTTTGAAGTATTCCCTATGGGAGAATCAAAGAGTCAATCTGACTCAGGGGAAGATTTGGAACAATCCTGCGTGGATCTTGGCCCGAGGGTTGGGGGTCTGCACCACGCATTCAATGAAGTTTCATACTTCATTATTTCTAAGAAACTCTTTAAGAAATGTTTCAGAGTACTTACTTTTTAACCTAGCCTTTCTGTGATCAGGTGGTCATAAGTTGGAGGCATGTCATACACAGGTTGATAAGTTGATGCTTCACATTTTGTTTCTAGCATATCCTTCCTTCCTTGCTTATATGTGTCTCTCTCCTTTTATGGGTCAAATGTTCGAGGAGGTTGTGGTGTTTTCATGACCCACTATTCAATATGAATTCCTTGTTCCATTGCATCAAACCTTATTCTTTCTCCTCCATGTGTAACTGTTGCTACCCTTGGTCAATTGTTGCACTCTTCCACTGCTATCATATCAACATTCTAGTTCCTTTTTTCTTTCCACTTTTTTATTATTTGTGGACAATATTCCATTGCATGATCCAACTACCTACAATATGTGCATGTTGTAGAAATATTCAAACAATCTCACGCCAAATGTCTAGGATGGTTACAATTATAACAAATAATTGGTCCTCATCCTCTGTCCAATCCTCCCCTTTCTTGACCATGGAATCCTCCTCTTCCTCCTTGATTTTAGCCCCTCTAAGTATTTTATTTTGGTACTCATCCTTCTTATCTTTCTTCCCATTGAAATTTGTATGCATCGATGGTGCGTTCTCTCATTATATCGACTTACAAAAATTACAAAATAAGTTCCTGACATTCCTTTGATACTTCTACATTAAAGGATAGGTAGTCAGGTGATGACCCATCATTCTGGATATATCGCATCATACTCCTCCTCATAAGGCCAAGGGATTTGGGGCTCCTATAGTCAAATAAAATTTAAAGGTTGGACACTCGTTCTTATGATGACTCTCCTTTATGCATGTAACACACTAGACTTCTTCGTCCTTTTCCTTTATTTTATAAATCTCTTGCAACTGAATTTTCAATGTTGCTAACTATGACAGGACTTGAGCCATACCTGTGCCATTTTATCCTACATGGGATGCTTCTAAATTCATGGTGATCTTTATCACTTATGACTATGAAGTAATATTTTATTATGTCAATAAGAATCATATATGTGGTAACAATCTTCCAATGAACCATTCCCTATGTTTCTCATCTAGAATCTAGAAAGTCAATCGATCCATCAATATCTTGAAACTTTGGTCAAAATTCCATACCAATTCATTCTGCAACTTCTTGATCTCTTTTAGTTCTTTAATACATTGTAACTCATATTTTGATTTCTGGAATTATTTTAACAAGGCTTGTCTGATGTTTTCCAATGTTATGGCTTGTCCCATGAGTATAGCGGACTGATAGTTCATATACGAGAGTAACATGTGGTCTCTAACTGTCATCACTAACTGGGATATTTTCAAATCCTCATATTAGACATTATTCACAATCCATATTTCTTCACATAAAAATAAGTGTTGATCTAGATCTTCTTTCCCTTCTCCATTAAAGACAAACATTCTCAAAGAGCAGTCTAACCCCAACATGGTGTACTGCACAATATTCTTCCTCTATATTGCTAATTGAATCTTGGTTGAAATATATTTTCCACTACTCTAAATACCTTTATTTTTATCCTTTCTTGCTTCACTAACTACAAGTGTTCACAACAAAGTTTTAGACCTAGGAGATGCACATGGGTTTGTGGGTTTGATGTAGATTTTAGCCTGAGTGGAGATAATGTGAAGTAATGTATGTCCTTCTACTAGATTAAGTTGATGATCCTTTTCCTTTTCCTCTATGTGCAACAATCCTTCCATCTGGAGAACTATGTCAATGTTTCTTTCCTCAATATCATTATGCTTCTCTTCTCTATCAATTGCAGTCCTCTTCCTATTGTATTGAAATATTTTTCCACTATGTAACACTCCAATATATTCTTCCATCGGACTTACTTCTTCTCTCAACATTATCAGTCCATACATTCTTTGTTTATTCTTTCCTACATCCCTCTCCTTCATATACTCATACAATCCTTTGGTCCACCCCCAATCCCCCTATTGCATGAAGGAGCCTAGCTACTAGGGAAATCATATTCCAACTTCATAATCCCCTTATCACACAAAAACATATTGATCCAAGTAGCAAGTAATTTCAAATATATTCCACACGGACATTTAAATAAATATCTTTTAGCAGCATTATATAACTAGGTACAATCTATATAAAACTCAATGATATAACCCCACAAAACAATATCCATCCATAATTAAACTATGCATGAGATATATTTACTTATGGTATTAACTTGGTGGATCAAATCAAGGGTCCAACTCCTCAGAAAAATAGTGGGGAATGTTTTGTTATTTTCAACTGACCTTTGTAACCAGTATGTCAACTATCGGGAAATCAACAAAGAACATATCATGTAAGTCTATAAATACATACCTCTATAGACAATCCTCTGAGATGATCTGTGAATTCTCATTCTTATCCCTCAAAAACTCATGCTCATTTTCCTATGACCAATGTCTGATCTCTTCCTTAGTTGGCCTCCACATTCCCCTCAGTCACAGATCGCATTCCTGACAATAGACCCATTTATTGGCGTGTAGTGGGAAAACCTATGGTTGAACATGAATTCACCAAAAAAACCCTCAAATATTGTCCCTTTTGGTATCACCCATAAATAGGTGAAGTATCACCTGAGGTATCTATGGGAACTGCAGGAACCAGTTTTCCAAAGTGATGAAGGGAGGGGTGGCAGTGCTCATAACCATTATACATAGCATTTGTTCATTCTATCTTATATCAGGTGTGTAGGAAAAAAATAACATGTAACATATTCATATCAAGATAAGATATATCATATGCGCCATAAGCAGAATAGTCACATCATAACCCATAGACGCCATATTTAATGTGGTTCACCCAAGATGGGTTATGTCCACAATGCCCAACTTCTTATTATACTGTTCAGAATCATCTATTAAAAAATATGTGCGCTACACTCATACATCATGCCCTTTTCATTCCCCTATCTCTCTCTCTCTATCTATGTCATTGTTCACTAGTTCATTCTCGCATACATTTATAAATACTTATTCGCTATCTATTTTTCTATGTTACCTCCCTTCTACCCCAAAACCCTTACATATTTCTACAATTACAATAGGTATTAGCCCATATCAATGGACCTGAAATTCCTAACAACTTCAATGGTCTTCCTTCCTTTGCATGTGTTGATCCCTGAAAGTGTGCCAACTGTCTTTCTTTCTTTTGTGTGTGTTGCATAGTTCCTAAAATTGGTCCCAAAATCCTATCCCAACAAGGATTGATAATTAAAGTGATTTATGGAGTTAAATAATTGATTGTTGTAATTCTATACCCCATCACCTTTTGGATTTGTTGTCTAGAAGTTGCTAAAAACTATAGTAGGAGATAATTTGAGAGAAATAATGTTGTTCCTCTCGTTTTTATTTATTTATTTATTCTCAATCTAAATTTTTTTCTTTAAAAAACATGTAACTATCTTCAATTTCATAAATATTGAATTTACTTTTGAAGAAACTAACATCTAGCAAGAAACTATGAAATTTCCATAATATCCAACAATGAAAACCTATATAGGCCTCCCTTTGAGAGAGTTAGCCATTGTATTTAATAAGTGAGTTACTTCTCGATCCACCTAAGGAAAAGGAAAGAAGGAAACGCATGAATAATTCATTATATGAAATTCATATAAACGAGACTTAGTAAATCTATAAACAAACATTCAACATCTTCTATGACATAACTTTTATAGAATAGTGTTGAATTTTGTACTCATAATGGCCCCTACCATTATAATTCTTTGACCATGGTGCATTTCATAATAATGCAATTAGGCATGGAGTACTAATAAATGAAAAAAATAGAAAAATCCTGCAAAATGTGGCTGAGTGATCTACTTCCCTAGCTAGAAGAAAATAAAATAATCTTATTTTATGTCTCTAGAGTCATAAGTATAGAGTATGATGTAGTAGTCTCCACTATACAATTTACCAACATCTTCTTTAATAACTAGGGATTTAGAAACAATCTTGAGTTCTCAAAACTACGACCAAATATGAATTCCTAGAGTATGATGTAGTAGTCTCCACTATACAATTTACCAACATCCTCTTTAAGAACTAGCCATTTAGAAACATTCTTGACTTCTCAAAACTATAACCACATATGAATTCCCATTACATATTGATGATATAATATAAACATCTCCTTTTCCATCCATTATAAAGGCCTTACTATGAGAAAATAAAATAAAATAAATCTAGAAAAACAAACGTATTAGTAATTGGGAGATTAAGTATATGAAAAAACTAGAAAATTGTATTAAAATACATCCTTTTTTTTATTAAATAATGTTAAATATTGTAACCAACAAACCTCAATAGATTGATAGCTGATTATCCTAATAGTCTAGTGCAACAAAGAGCACATAGCTAACCCAATTTTCATGATAGGTAAGTATGAAATGAAGAGCTTTAAAACACCATTCCAAATCTGACTAGAAGCTTAGATCTTCCACAAATCCTTCTCAAATGGAGAAAAGTGAGGTCCAAGGAAATATTCTTGCCACAATCCATTTTGACTCAATGCCTTCAACCTCAAGCTCACAAGGAATTAATGGTATCTAAAATAAATGACAAATTCATTAAAGCACAACGGCTACGTGAAAGTATGCACGAAATCTCACATAGTAAAAAATTCACTCAAGAGGGGAACACTTAACCCATCCTACCTACAACATTCAACGTGACCTCAACCTTATAATCCATTCTTTGCCACTATGGATGAAATTCATCAGCTCACCACTAGCATTCAACATTACCTCAACTTGAATTCATCCATCAAAATAATTACGTCATTCCAACACCGCACCTTGGGCCAAAAGTCCCAATTCTATCGTTAGCCATGGAGTAGACGATAAAATTTTAGAGAATTGTAAAAAACAATATAGTAAATGTTTAACTCTAACATAAACTATAAATAAGGTTCTAACATAAACTATAAATAAGGTTTTACCATCAAACTATAGAAACCTAATAATAGAGACAAACCATTTATACTACTATATAGGTTATAAGGATATTATAATACTAATTTTATATCTTTTAAAGTTTTAATAATTTTTTTATAATATGATGTTCATATTTTACTGAAAAATATAACATAGAGTATAAAAAGTTTGAATTCAAATTGACATTTGATAAGTGAAAGAACTTATCTATACGCTCATATTTTTGGCATATTTTCCAATTTTTTCAAATTAGGCCAATTGATATGGAAATTTGGAAGATTCATTTTATAAACTATTCATTTTAATTCAATTTGATTTTCCATTTTTAAAATAAAATGAAGAGATAAAGATATTCTCAATTCCTTGTGGTTAGGTAAAAATAAGTCCCCCTAACATGGAAATCCCATTACTATTTTCTTTTGTTTTCGTTACTTTGGTCTCCTTTCCAAGGTATTTCACTCTTTGTATTCAACCTCTATTTCCAAAGTGGTCTCTAACTATGCAATCTTAACTACAAAAGACCTTATTCAATGAGCTCTCCCACAACAATGATATTTGAGTTATACATCGAAAGATATTGGTATATAGGCTATTTTATGCTTTGCTTCAATCTCTCTCCATTATGTTTCTTTCCCAAGGTTTGATTTCCCTGAGGTTGGTGATAAATCCAACCAGTGGGTTGACTAGTTATACGAGCAAGTTTAGTTGAGTATCCCAGAAACGTTGTTATATTGAAAGGTGATAAATCCAACCAGTGGGTTGACTAGTTATACGAGCAAGTTTAGTTGAGTATCCGAGGGACGTTGTTATATTGAAAGGTTACTTCCATTTAGCAAATTAAGTGTTAGGGTTTATATGATGCTTTGGCGACATATTTCACATGGCCAACTCATGCTATCCACTTTTAAGCCATTTTCCATCAGTTCACGTTGTGCTAGGATGGGTGGGTACTGGCAGGCTCAAGTGAATAGTGGGGAGGCCAAGTCAGAGCTTCACTTGTTGTTAGGAGAAAGTCATCGTTCAACCTCATATTAGAGAAGGATAAGACATTAAGGAATTTGCTGAAAGACATTATTTTATCACTCTGGGGAATTTGATCACAAAATACAAGTGACGATTCCCATTGTAGTCCCTACAAGAATCACCTTCTAAAGGTAACGATGGATCTATTACAGTTTCTTATTATTTATTTATCATTGTTTACATCAGGTTTCTCGTTGTTTTCTTGTAGGCATGTGATTAAGGATTTTATCGTAATATTTATTCATAAACTTGGAGGGTTATACAAGCCATTGCTTCACGAAGGATGCATTTTGTAGATTTCAGACCATTTTTTACAATGTAATATTTTCAATATAAATGTGTTATTTTATCATTACTTCTGAATATATCCTGGAACATATTCACCCGAAGAAGTTTTATAGGGCATGATTGAAAATTGATGCTAAGGTATGACTGTTGTCATGAATTTTTTTTTGAAACTATGAAGTGGAGTTACAATTCCAATTACAATTAATGTAGCACTCCAATTAATGTAAGACGAGATTTACAATTTAAAAGTATCTTTGACCATAGTATAAATTTTCACTTCCAATAATATATTTGTAGAACTCTTTAAAACATTCACATTATACTAATGGTTATATAGAAAGACACTCTTCCATTACCTCTGTGTCCAATTTCACAATTGAATTCTTGAATAAATGTAGCAAAGTTATTGAAGGATTTAATAAAGGATGATTTTAATATATATTCTCTTCTTTTGGCAACTCTAGAAAAGGTGGGATTCTATTTAGGAGAATCTATTCCATTTCAAAAATACTAATATTATAAATATAATTGATTTAATATATTTTATTTAATTTTTGTAATATTTTATTTAATATAATTAGTTTAATTTTTAATATAGTTGATTTTAACTTAATATAGTTGATATAGTACTATATATAAGTGTTTACTTATAGATATATTTATATTGTTGAAAATGCTAATATTCGGAGGTTGGATTTGTTAAGTGGATGATTTCATGTTCTATGCACCTTTCTTTGTATCATCATGTCTTTCTTTGTATCATCATGTTTATTAGTCCCTTCCTCCAGAGGAGGTATACCACATATTAGTTAATCACTTTTTTTGTGCAAGATATTACAAAGTTTACAATGTTTTGTAAAATTTTATATTAAATTGAATTTTTTCTTAAATCAAAACATATTTATCCAATATTTTAAATAAGTATATTCATTTCTTAATTGTTCTATGGACTATGATGAGAATTAATTTTCCCTGGTGTATGTTAATTTTTTAATGTATTTGTCACACTTACAAAAAATATTTTTTGATAAATAATTTGAAAATTTTATAAACTTACCAAGTATTATAATTGAATTTTCGGATATTTATGCAAATCATGAACATTCTTGGTAGATTTTCGAGAAAGACGGTTCCAGTCCACTTGCATCCATTTTGTCCACCTGTATATTTGCATTTTGTTTGTCCACTTGTAGTTTACATCCAAGTACTATAATTGAATTTCTACAAAGCATGTAGGTTCTTGGAAAAGTTTCTAGAAAGACGGTTGCAGTCCACTTGCATCTATTTTGTCCTCATGTAGATTTGCATTTGTTGTCTCAACCACTTTCATCCAGTTTGTCCACCTATAGATTTTCATATTCTTTGTCCACCTATATTTTGCATGCAAGATCCACCTCTATTTCCTCCTGGCTTCCAAGGGGTGTCCGCTCTCTCCCTCTCCCTCACCTCTTATGTTGTGAAGGTACACCCCTCACCTCTTCCGGTATGTGAGTTTCTTCATTTGTTTGTGTACGTTTATTCATCTTCTGTTAGGAATTTGTTGGAGATCATTTCTTCATTTGTTGTTGGGAACCGTTACCATGTCGACCATTACCAATTGTGGGAGAACCATGAAATGAATTTGCACTTCATTTAAATGTTGTTTATCTAGATCTCATCCCCAGCGAAGCCACCTAATGTTGTATGGTTGTTGGTGTGGTGTTGTCAACAATCTCAACTGTTTGATGACATTTTCTAAGATGATGTTCTTCTATCTTCCGCTATCAATAATAGAATGCAGTGGGGTCCCCTTAACCCACATATGTGAATGAAAAAGGTGCTCCCCCTCTTCGGGATCTATTGGTTCTTTTGGTTGAATTGTTGTAGTCGTGACAATAGCAATGTTGTCTATGTCGATGATCTGTCTTTTACCAGTATTTTCAGAATTAGATTCCAAATTAGGGTTCGGCTCCTTGTCTTTGATCTCGGCCACCAATGACTGTTTTGAGCGACATTCATCGGTCTTGTGCCAAAGCATTTTGTTAAAATCACACCATTTTCTGATGTCCTTCTTTGTCTTCCCATGGACCTTATTTTCATGTAGCTTGGAATAGTTTTTAGGAGGTTGTTTATTAGAGACTTATTTATCACACTTTGGTTGTTGCATATTTGCAGACCTGAACTCCCGTTTGTTTCAGCGCTTAAATTTCTTCTCAATTTTAACAACATATCAATAAGAAGCATTGAGTGATGAGATGTCCAAAAAATCCATTTGAATTTGGATGTATCTATGTAGAGCCCCATGGTATTTCAGAACCAAATGTTGTTCATAATATTTGATACCCAACTTGGTGTGCAAGGTATGGAAGGTATTGGTGAACTCTAGAATTGCTTGGCCCCTCTCTTACCGTAGTGTAGTCCATCTCATATACTGGTCCTCATAGTTTCCAATAGGGTAACAATGTTCCTTTACTGTGTCCACAAAAAAATCACAAGTGGGATTGGCCCCATATACTCCTGATTGTTCTGTGGAACTTTTCTCCCAGTAAGTTTCCATCCAATGATTGACATGGGGGATAGATTTAAGGAGTGTGAAGGTGATTGTTTCATTGTCGGAAAAAGGGTGAACAAAGAAATAACCTTCTAGATGATTTAACCATTTGTCTAGGGAATCAACATCTATTTGACCTTCAAATATGAGAATATCAAAATTAACCTGTACCTTAAAATGAGTGGTTCTTCCAAAGTGGGTTTTTGATGAAGATGTGTCTGTTTCTATTGAAAAGCATTGAAGGATGTGGGAAAAAGTATCCATCATTTCGTCCCTTTGTCACGTGAGAACTTGCTCAAGCAATAGATTGATAGAATCATCTTCTCCGTCATTTTTCTTTTGTTCCACCATAGAGGGTTTCATGGATGTGCGAGAGAGATTGTATTCAAGAGAGACAAGCTCGATACCCAACTTTCTATACTCAGACCTCGTCAGGGACATGCACTGAAAATAATGATCAAGAGAAACCTTCTCTGATACCACTGATCTGGATTATTTTCGGCATGAAATGAGAGCGGAGATATAATAAATAAATGTACAGAGATAACTTGGATATCCAATAATTTAATAGAAATGTATCAGAGACGCAACCATAAACATAGAGATAGAATAATACACAATTTTCTATTAATGAGAGAAAATGTACAAAGACTGTAAAAATACAGAGTGAAAGACTCACTAGAATGGTGGTAGCTTATCTCTGAGAAGATATGTGTCTGATACTCACATTCGCAAGAATATTATTGTTACAATGAGGCTTCAATGACCCTTTTAACATAAGTAAAATCCAAAACCCTAACCCTAGAAGATGAAAATTCAAAAGGTTTGCAGGCCCTGATGGGGGTAGTTCATACGTCAACTTCCCGAGGGAGAAACTTTTGAATACAATCTTCATTTGGGGTGCTCGATACACCATTGGAAAGGTCTAACTGAGAAGAACAATTTTCGACTAGTTCAGACCAATGTCTTTGGTAGTCCCCTGGACCCAAAATCCCCAAAAAACATCGTTTAGGGCCTCAAAATAGCCCTAAAAGTTTGGAACCCGAAAACTACCGAAAAACTGCCAAGGTGGAAAACTATTTTTCAAGCTAGTGGAATAGGTGGGTGGCCACCGATATCCACCTAGATCAATCCTCCCTCCTTAGGAAGCAATTTTCTCAATTGCGTTGAGTTCTCGAGGGAGAGGGGAAAGCGATTGTTGAATATGAATCTTGGTGAGTTTCTTGCCTTGTTGGAGATGTCATGTTGCTTGGTTTATTGAAGGATGTCACGAACTTGTTGTTGGTGGGGTTGAATATGTTTAACTAGTTGGGCTACCTGATATGACTATGTGAAGAAGAATTTTTTGTGCTTTGTTGCAATATTGTCGAGCTTCTTCTGTTGGATAGGAGGTGCTTGGTCCGACACTATAGTGGTTGCAGTATCCTTTTGTTCACCTTTTGAACAGATTGTGAAGAAGCTAAATTTTGTAGTATGAGACACTACCCTGTGGCACTATTTAGGTGGAATAGTAGTCAGAACTACCTCTGATGTTCTATAGAAATTACCCCTTAGAGAAACAATGACACTGTGGGGTTGAAACTCATAAACAACATGGCGCTTATAGATATATGGTTGGCCCTAGAGAACATCACATACATCCAGTGGGGAAACATCACATAATAACTCATCATTGAAGGGTTGGATTGTGTATGAAAATCAACACTGCTAGGTGACACGGAGATATCATCCCTGGCGAAGACACCCGATGTTTTATAGCTATGGGTGTGGTGTTGTTGACAATCCCAACTATTTGATGACCTCTGCTGAGATGAGGTTCTTCTGGCTTCCACTATTAACAATAAAATGCAGCAGGGTCCCCTTCACCCACGTCTGTGAATGAAAAAGGTGCTCCCCATCTTCAAGATCTGTTAGTTCTTCTAGTTGAATTTTTGCGTTCGCAACAATAATAGTGGGGTCTGCATCGGTGATCTGTCTTTTACTAGTATTTTTAGAATCAAATTTCAAATTAGGATTCGACTCCTTGTCTTTGATCTCAGCCACCAATGATTTTTTTGAGAAACATTCATTAGTGTTGTACCAGGGGATTTTATGGAAATCACACCATTTTCCAGTGTCATTTTTCTTTCCATGACCCTTCTTTTCCTTTGGCTTAGACTGGTTTTCAGGAGGTTGTTTGTTAGAGCCATATTTATCATACTTTGGTTGTTGCAGATTTGCATACCCAAACTCCCATTTGTTTTGGTTCTTAAATTTCTTCTCAATTTTAACAACATACCAATAAGAAACATCGAATGATGAGATGTCTAGAAAATCCATTTTAGTTTGGATGTATCTGTGTAGAGCCCCATAATATTTCAAAAAAAAAAAATCGTTCGGAGTCTTTGATACCCAAATTAGTGTGCACAGTATGGAAGGTATTGGTGAACTATGAAACTGCTTGGCCCCTCTCTTGTCGTAATGTGGTCCATCTCATATATTGGTCTGCATAGTTTCCAACAGGGTAATAATGTTCCTTTACTGCGTCCACAAAAAAATACCCATTGGGATTGGCCCCATATATTCTAGACTCTTCCGTGTAATTTTTATACTAGTAAGGTTCCCACTAATTTTTGACATGGGGGAGAGATTTAAGGAGTGTGAAGGTGATATTTTCCCTATCAGAAAAATCGTGGACAGAGAGATAACCTTCTAGCAGATTTAACCATTTGGCTAGGGCATCGACATCTATCTGAACTTCAAATATGCAAATATCAAAATTAACATGTACCATGAAAGACGAGGTGTTTCCAAAGTGGTTGTTTGATGAAGATCCAACCATTTCTATCAATAGGCATTGAAATATGTGGGAAAAAATTTCAATCATTTCCTCCCTCTATTGCGTGAGAGCTTGCTCAAGCAACATATTGATAGAATTGTCTTCTCCATCATTTTTCTTTTCTTCTTCCATGGAGGGTTTCTTGGGCATGCGAGAGTGATTGTATTCAAGAGATATAAGCTCGAGACCCAACTTTATATACTCAAACCTCGTCGAGGACGTGCACTAAAAAAAATAATCAAGAACAACCTACTCTGATACCACTGATCTGGATTATTTTTTACATGAAATAAGAGAAGAGATATAATAAAGAAATCTACAGAGATAACTCAGATATACAATAATATAAAATAAATGTATAATATATGCAACCATAAACAAAGATATACAGTAATACACAATTTTATATTGATGAGAGAAAATGTACAAAGACTGTAAAAATACTGAGTGAAAGACTCGCTAGAATGGTGGTAGGTTATCTCTGAGAAGACATGTTTCCATTACTCACATTCATAGGAATATGATTTTTACAGTGAGGATCCAAAGGAATTTTTAACATAAGTAAAATAAAAAACCCTAACACCGAAAGATGAAAATCCAAAAGGTTTGTGGGCCTCGATGGGGGTAGTTGATACATCAACTTCCTGTGGGCATAACTTTTGCACACAATCTCTGTTTGGGACACTCGATACACCATTGGAAAAGTCTAACTGAGAAGAACGATTTTTTCTTGCTCCAAGTTAGTTCCTTTGGTAGTCTCCTGGACCCCAAATCCCCAAAAACGTCATTTAGGGCCTCAAAATGGCCCCAAAAGTTTGGAACCCGAAAAAATGTCGAACAATTGCCAAGGTGGAAAACTATTTTTTGAGCTAGTGGAATAGGTGGGTGGCCACATATATCCACTTGGATCATAAAAACACACAATAACTAAGGGAGTAAACCTAAACCATCTAGAAGGATTGGTGGATGTGGATGCAATTATATCCCTATTCATTGAACCAGTTAGTCCCACAATTGTAGAAGAGAAGGAATATCAAATCCACCGATAGAATAAATGGATATCAACCCATAGAGTGAAACACAAAACCTAGCACAGAGAAAAACATCATGCAACAGAATGGATTAGAACAAGCACAAACTTAGGAACAATTGAATGAGGAAGATGATGAATGGAAAAAATTTCTGAAGGGAAGCAACCTGTAGCACAACCAACATAGTAGTTGGAGGAAAAAGTACATGTTGAAGATATCATAGACCAAAAAAACTCATATATTGAAAAAGATGAGGAAGAGAACTAGGTGGAAATGGTAGGGCCATCAACATGGAAGAAAAATACTAGGGAAAAACATGTTGTTATAAGAAAACCAAGAAAGTAGAAGGAACTAACATTGTCACTGCCATAGATGCCTAAAGGTGTTAAGATACTTGATGACATGTTAGGATGTGTGAATAAGATGAAGTATTCTAACCATGAAGTTATATATATGGGGAATTTTCTTGAGTTCACAAAGAAAATATAAATGGAAATTAAAGGAGCAGGTCCATCAGGAGATCCCATTTTGGAGCCAAAATAGTGGATTGCAGGGCTATATAACACAATATTTATGAAATTGTTGGAGATTACTCACTTTGGAAGAGGAAAGGATGTGAATGCATGTGACAAACAAATATTGGAACTGGTACATGGAGGAATACTATGGATGGATAAGACAGTGTCCATAAATTTGGACTTAATTGTATAAATCATAGGATTATCAACAGATGGAGCAAAACCAGAGAAATACATGGATGAAAAAACTAAAGAGAAATCCCTGATAGATGAGATAAAGAAAAAATATGGGACTAACAAAGTATCCAAGGGAATGATTGTTAGACATATAAATGAACCAAAAAATTAGTTTGCAACAAAACTGATGGAATGTAAACTTTTGAGAAAATTTCATGAGGAAGCCCCTACAAGAGTAATAGTAGTAGTCGCATAGTGCGCAAAGGGGAGTCTACTTAGCTAGGTTCCATATCTACTATATTTGTTTTTGGAGGATTGAAAGGATGCACATTATCTAGGTTCTAAATTTCATTATTCATGGTTAATCATATTGATAACACTGGTTTCATGAGGATAACCAAAATACAATGGATTTTACCAATGGCTATCGAGATGTCGCGAAAAAAAATATACATCATTATGGCATACTTCGGATCCAAAGAAAAGGAAGGATAATTCTATAATTTTCTCCATGATCTATGATGATATGTAGGAAAAGATGGAAAATACATGGAGAATACCATCGAAAGTTATGAAAGAGAATCAAGGAATAACAAAATTTCAAGCTTCAAGGAATAACATGTGTATCCACGCTAAGAGGGATTCTAAGAAGGAATGAATATAGTTGAGATATTGTGTCGCAGAGGAAGAGGTACAGTGGGAAAATGAAGGATTGGCCTAAATAATGGAAGGTTCCAGTAATCCCAAAGAAGGTAGCATAATATAAACAATAAGTAGAGGTTGGACCTTCATGAAATGAACCATCCCAACAACAAATACAAGGAAAGAGACAGAGAATGAAAAAGAAACAAAGGGTAGAAAAACAATTAAAAATCCAAGGAAGAAAAAAAATTCCCTATTGGGCATATTAGTTGACCTAGGTTCTACCTTATTTTTCCAAAAAAACCATAGAAACCATCGACCCCTCTGGTAAACCAGAAGGAAACACTGTGCACAAATTGCACAATGAAGTCTCACGTAAGATAACTTATGAGTGATTGCATGACCCAATTGTCTGAAATCATGCAAGGGATGGAACTCATGGGAATGTTAGGCATATTAGACATATTCTAATTCAACATGAATTCTACCATACCATCATTCATTAAATCTATTATTTACACATTCAATAACACTCATTCTCTAGAAAACATCATACTATTATATTGTGTGTTGTAATAAACCTCACCAAATTCATGGATTCATTCAACATAAAATCATATCAAAGAAACACTTAATATAATCACACATAGAGACACCATTTTTACCATGGTTCACCTCCCCTAGGACACGTCCACAAATATCTTGTGTTTATTATTATTATTCATCAAAGTAGGACATTGCACACATTACATCAAAAGTTTTTCATACTCCATGAGGATGACCAGTATCGCACCAAGATCCACATATTGTGACCTCACCCTCAGATACAATCCATATATATCAACACTAACTCCATCTGAGCTCCAAAACTGTAAAAAAAATTGTTATTACGACTCAAAATTGAGAATTGTTCTCAAAAGGAACTCTCAATATACTCAAAAAGGTTGATCCCTCCTATCTACCTCATACATCATATTTATACAAAAATATGGGTAAAAACCATTTACATTGACTACAAAAACCCTAAATATAAGTGGACTCAACTTTTCCACATTCTAACTTCCTTCGCACACTAATCCACAATTTCATCTTACTGATTTTCCTTTTTTTCTGAGTGTGCTGCTTCCTTTGCCTTCTTGCATCTTTCTTATATCCTGGTGCACACTTCCTCCTTGGTCCACTCATTATATTCATGCCTTGTTAGTTGTGTTATTTCCTTGGAATTTGATCCCAAAATATCCTACTCCAACAGGCCCCCAACACTAACCCATGGCTCCTCTGAAGCCACTCAGGTAGTGTGCTCCTCCAGCACCGATTTCTCAAATTCTTTAAATCTTCCTTATAGTTCTCTAGAACAAGTCTTCACATGTGCACTCTTCTCTACAACAAACTCTACAATATAGACTGTGAGATAATCCTTCATCATCTCTTCAGCCTCCAACCTAATATTTTCCATCTTCCCCTTGGCTACATCCATTTATGTTAATATATTATTTACGTCTTCCTGCAGTGGCTCTGACTAAGCCTACCCCATGTTCTTCTCTATCTACAAAATTTTTAAGTCTTCTTGTAAATTTTTTTATCTCCTGAGCCTCTCCTGAATTTTCATAGCCTTGTTCTTCTGCTTCAACTCCTACGTTGATGAATGGACGCTTTCCTCCTTTTGTTATACTTCTTGAAACTTTTCATGTTCATCCATACTTATCCAAATTTGTGCACTTTTCTCATATAACTCTACAATCTCCATAACACTTTGTGCCATATCCTATATGTTCCATATAGCCTCCTTATCTCTCTATGATATCACCTATGGTCATGTTATTGAGTTCAACTGTGCCATCAACTATGTTATATAGCTCTTGTTATATTCCATCGCCTACATGATCTTGCCAATTTTGTCCTTGATCTCTAAGTGTGTCCCTTATTGTGCATTGTCTTGAATTGACTTAAATACTTCTTCAATTCGATCCTCTATCTGGACAATGCACTTATTTATCTAGTAATTCTCAACCTTTATTTCCTTGAGAGTTATCTTCAATGTGTCCTTTATATCCTCAGTTGTTTGTAACTCTATCACGTATGCATCTTCTCTAGATTGGACTTCTTGTACGACACTAACTTGAAATTTGTACAATGCTTTTGTGGGGATATTGGCCAAAGAAAATTCCAAATGATCAATCTCTTTTATTTATTTATTCATTGTCTCCTCTTCTAACTGTAACACATCCTATGTGATAGGAAAAATCTCACTCCCTAATGCTCTGATCTGTATTTTTTCTTGAGTTGGGACTACCATTTCCTGAACATTCTGTTGTGGATGCACCTTTTCTTTCTATTATATTTCACTCATGTGCAGTTGCGCTAGATTTTCCTTCATTTATGATAGTTTATTTATTATTTCCTCTCTTTTATTCTCTATGTCATCCCACAACTCTCTTACGCAATCTTGGACTTTTTCTTGCACCATCTTTGAATCATCTTTTGTTATAGTAAATTATAGGATATCTGTATGCACCTTCATCTTTTTCCTCTGTCCTACTTCCTACAACACAGTTCTCTTCTATGACAGAGTCTCTACTTGTGATGAAGTTGTACGTATATCTATATCTGGGATGTCTCCTCCTCCTTCTTCCTATTGCATGGGAACAATTATTTCCTTCCGTGTTCTTTCATTAGTTTTATTATTCAGTTGTTCTCTTACGTAGGTGGCTTTGGAATGTTTTTCTGCTATCTTGGTTTTCTTACTATTGCACCTCCTACACGCTCTGCAACTTTCTTAGTGTTTGATGTCAGACTGTTGGTTTTTTGTGATGATTCATCTTCTACTGGTTGTTTTACTTTATGTCCCTTCTTTGATGTCATTGGTACTTTCAACTCATATAGCCATTCCTTCATGGCTCACTGAAATGCCTCTCCAGTGACGTAGTACCTCATATACAACGAATTCTTCTTTTGATCCCTTTTGGCCTAGATCCATACATTGTGCCTTGAGACCTGAAAATATGCTATGTCCTTGTGTTATTCCACCACTTCTGGTGGTATTCTCCATGTATCTACCACCTTTTCCTATATATCCTCCAAGTACATCACAAATATTCTCAATCTAGTTTTCATTTCTTTTTTGGTTGAGGTGTGCCACAATGTTGCATATTGTGCTACACAATAGTTTCCTATCCTTTGAAAAAACATGATGAATTTGGGGTGTCTCCATGCTACAATTGTTATGAGTATGATCAACCACAAGTAATGAAACTATGTCCCCAAGTCTTGTATGTCTTTGCAGTCATCCATAAATAATTTCACTAGGTATGGACTCCAACTAAGTAGAGCCCCCTTCGCGCATTATGCGACTCCTATGCTCACCCCTATCGGATCCTCCTCCTTACAAAACTTCCTTAGAAATTTATATGCCATTAGATTTGTTTCCAAAATTGTCTCGTGTTCATTGATCCTATTAATCACAATTCCTCTAGAGCCTCTCACTATTCCATATGTTTTCTTCATTTCCTCTGCCAGGGTCTTCTCCTTAGTTTTATTGTCCAGATAGTGCTCAGGTTTCTCACCATCAATGGGATGACCTATGATTTGTGCAATCAGATCTACGTTAATTGATGTGGGCCTATATAACCATAAAATACCTCCATGTATTAATACCCATAATTGTTTGAAGCATTTATTCACGTCCATGTCATGTCCAAAATGAGGAATCTCTAGTACATTCATTATCCCTATGTTGTATAAACCTATTATCCACCACTTTTGTTCAAGTATTGGTACTCCTTTCACATTGATCCCTTTGCTTTCCATGTATATTTGCAAAGAAAGTTCTTGAAATTTGTACTAATCTGCTACATCATGGTCTGAATACCCTAATTTTTCTACCCATCCTAGAATATTAGGTACAACTATCACTCCTTCTAGAATGAAGGGTAATGTTATCACGACTTCTAGATATTTGTGCAATGATATCTTCACTAGATGTTTCCCCTTTCCCTTTCTCGTCGTAGTGGATGGCTTTGATTCCTGGCACACATCCTCTTTTGAATCTGCATCTAACTTTGGCTCACCCATAACATATTCTACTTGCACTTATTCCTTTGTTTTTGGTGTTGGTTCTGAAACTAGTTCTTGTATTGGTTCGGCCTATGCCCTAGGCTTGTGAGACTTTTTTCATTCCTCATTATCCCCATTTTTCTATTGTGACACTCCCAAACCCAACTTATTCGTAATGGGGTTCTTCTCTTCCATACTTGAATCCACAGTCATCTCCTACGGCTCATGTTCTTTGATCGATGTTGGGATAACTAGTTTTGGTGATGGAATTGTGTCCACGTCCATGAATCCTACCTGTACACAATGTTTTTCCACTTCTATTTCTTGTGTCTATGGAGATATTGTATTGATTCAAGTCATCGTTGGCATTTTCCCTAGTTAACTAACCTTTGGTGGAACCATGCTATAATTTCATGACTCTGGTGCTTTGAATCGATGTTGAAACCTTCAGGCATAATTGGTCGTGCTATGTGTTTTCTCAAATTTTTCTCCTTAGCTCTTGTTCTCTCTAATTCACAATGAGGTGTTATTTCAAATTTTATTTCTTTTATAAGTCCCTTCATGAATTATCTATCATATTCCACTTTTATGTATCCTACTTTACCACCTTTCTTTTGTTTCCGATCATTCTCTATCTCGACGTCCATTGTTTAGTTTTTCTTTCGTGCAATTTCTTGAATTTTGTCACACCATTTTTTTGTCTATTGTGCATTGTCCCACCCCCTATCTC